>VXAD01009135.1:0-38429 GCA_013399195.1 Dicrurus megarhynchus | reverse complement strand
TTTTTTTCTTCTTTTTGGCTTTCTAAGAAAAGAAGGAAAAAAAGCCAGGGAGCGGAGCAGAGCCGGGGCGGCCAGGCCGGGCCGTGCACCCCGGAGCCGGGAAGGGCCGCCGGCCCCTCGAGGCGTGGCGGGGCCGGTGCCTGCAGCCAGGCAGGAGAGCGGGGAGGAAACTTATTTCGAGTGGGGTGGAGAGGGGAGGGCAAGGGGTGGGGGTCGGGCAGGGAGGTATCAGCTCCAGGAAATGTTCCTTGGCAGCAGTCGGACGNCGGGCAGCCGGGGCGGGGAAGCCCCGGCCGGGGGCGGCGGGGCCGGGGGCCGGGCTGAGCGCGGTGTGTCCGGGCTGTGTTGGCAGGCGGTCGGCGCGGCCCCTCGCCCGGCCCGGCTCCCCACCATGCTGGACGGGCTGAAGATGGAGGAGAGTTTGCAGAGCGCCCTGGACCCCGCGACCCCCTTCTCCTCCTTACTGGGTAAGTCGGGGCACACCGCTTGCCTTCCTGGGGACCGCGTAGAGCGGGGCACGGCCGGGCGGGCCCGAGCGATGGGGCACGGGGGTTCGGGAGGCCCAGGGGCAGCTTTCCCAGGTCGTTCCTGCTCGCAGCCCTGCCCGGCACCGCGCCGCTGCCTTCGCCCGGGGTGTGCCCCCGGCGCTCGCCTTCCCTGCTCCCGGTTCGTTCCGCGACTGCATTAAATTTTGTGTCCCCCTAACCCCCTTGTAACGAAGGGCTTTCCTTCGTATCGAACAATAAATAATTAACTTTTTCGTTTTATCTTCGTTTTAATATCGGTTTCAAACAGTCGCTCTCTCTCTGAGCTGCGGCTCCGCTGCCGCCTTTCCAAGAGGAACGAAACTGGGAGCGATGTGTCCCCCCTGGAGCTGCCCTAAGGCACAGGTCCCTCCTGGATTCCGCAGCAGCTCCCCGCACACCCCCGTCCCCCCGCGAACCACGAGCCTGTGCGGGGGAAGCGAGAACCGCGGGACCCTCCGTCCGTCCCTCGCCCGGCCCGTCTCCCCGGCCGCCTTTCCCTCCGCTCACCCCAGCCCCCGGCTCCTTCCCCGCAGGCAGAGCCGCGACCCCCAAGTCAGTGTGCGAAGGGTGTCAGCGAGTGATTTTGGACCGGTTTTTGCTGCGCCTGAACGACAGCCTGTGGCATGAGCAGTGCGTCCAGTGTGCGTCCTGCAAGGAGCCCCTGCAGACCACCTGCTTCTACCGCGACAAGAAGCTCTACTGCAAGCTGGACTACGAGAAGTAAGTGTGGCTTTGCCCCTCGGGGAGCCCCCCTCGCTCTGTTCTCACTGCCCACAAAGCCCCAGTGCCGTGCAAAAGCTTCTGGGGTCTGGTGTCCTGCTGCTGCTCCCCACTTCCCCTGCCCTGTATGTCCCAAGAGGTGTCAGCCCTTACTGTGCTGCACGGCGAGTTATGCTTCTCCCCTGCAGTCTCTTTGCACCCCAGTTCTCCCCTTTTTAGAGGTATTTCGTTGTGCTCCGGTTGGGCTTTGGCAATTGAGGATGTTTTGTTGGGAGCCTGGGAGACCCACGGTAACCCCAGGTCCGTGCAGGGACGGGGCCAAGCATTTTCCCGTCTCCTCTGGCTTTATTTTCTTACGGAGCATCTGCAGGAGGAAAGTTATGTCCTCTGTGACCTGGTCCTGGACAAGGTTATTTTCCTGATATCCTCACAGGCAGGGAAATGCTATTGCTCTCCCCCTGGTTGGTGGGGAAACTGAGGCACTCGGCAGGAAGCAGGGAAGGCCCTGCTGAATTCAGAGTGTTGACTGTCACACAGAGGCTTTGCCTGCATCTGGGTCTGTGATGGTGAGGAAATTTGGATGTAGGTGTTTAAAGCTCCCTGACGCTTTCCCTTTGGCAAGTGTGGGGTTGGGGGGGGAAAGACAACGGGAAAATTATTTTTCTCTTTTAAAAGAAAAACCATTCCAGTGGGAATGGGGAGAAGGCTGCTGCGTCTTTCCTCTCCTGCAGCTGCTTTCGTTTTTTCCTGCTCATCCCGCTCTTGCTGTCTTTTCTGGACCCCACTGCCTGGCTGAGTTTCGGAGCCGTTAAATTTTTGTTGCCTCTGGGCTGGTTGTTTCTTGAGGACGGTGTAGGTGGGGGGCCAGATCCCTTGCTATGGCGATAACACGGCTGTTGGAGCCCTGCAATTTAATTCCGCTGTCACTGTTATAGGAGAAAACAGTGATTGTTGATGCTCTCGTCCCTGGCCTTCGGCAAGCTGGCAAGCGTGCCGGGGGACAGCCCAGCTCCAGGCCTTTTTAAAGTTGGGGTTTTGGGATTTTTTGGTTTTTTGGGTTTTTTTTCCTCTGTTAAATCCCGTATTGTGGGTCTGAGTTTAATCACTATGGATACAAGGCAAATTGAAAGCAGAATTTGTGCGCGTGACCTTGTTTTCAAATGTTTACGAAAGAGCGGAAGAATTAGCTGCCGTGAGAGTGGAAGGGAGAGAGCTGCGCTACGGGGTGGGTTTTTGTAGACAAAAATTTGTTGAGACTGGGTGTGCTGCTTGTTTGTCTGTAGAAATTTGGCTACTGGTTCCCATACATTTCCAAAACAATTTAATTCTCATTTTTGGCTTTATTGGTATTTTTGTTTGGACCATCAAGGAGAAATTGGGGGTGAATATTACCCAGAAATGCCTTTCCAGCTTGCAGCACATGTGGATTTTACTCTTGAGTGCAGCTTGTGAGCTCTTGAAGTGGCTCCAACCTGAAACCCTCCTCTGATGTCTGTTGGCTGTGAAAGAAATCGGTGCTGCAGTTGGCTTCTTGCTGTGCCCATCTATCTCACTGTTGGGATGGACAAGGATGATTGCGGGAAAAAAATGTCACAAATTTTTCCTGGGGTCCAGTGATAGCACCATTTATCCTGGTTATTTCTTGGTTGTGTTTGGGTTGGTGACTTTTGCCTGAGCTGGGACGCAGGCTCTGCGACGGGCAGTTTTCCTGAGGTGTGATGGTTTTAGCCCTGAGTCTCTGCCGGCCTCTTCCCCTCCTGCACCCGCCTGCCTCTTGCCGTCATGGTATTGTCCCCTTGCATTTAATATTAATTATTTTAGCATGGGGCTGCAGGTGTGCATCCTTTCTCCTTCTCATCCCCCCGGCAGGAATCTCTGCTGTGCCGGTGGTGTGACTCCTTACTTGGTGATGGCTAGGATGCAGAGTAGAGTCCCAAAGAACTGTTCCCTTCGGGCTCTGCCGAGCTTTATCTAATACTCTTTATTTAACAAAAATCCTTCTTTCTTTTCCTGAATGCCAAATGTCTTCGGACTGAGCATTTTCCTGGGTGCAGGAGCACCGTGTCTGCCTTGGCCGCGGTGCCAATGCCGATAGCAGGGATTTGAGAGTGAGACGTGCGGAGGAAGAGCTGCTGCTCTCAGACTGAGCTCATTATCTTGAGCTGGTTAATTATCACAAGTGACTGACACTCCTTGCGGTGGGAAGCAGCCGATCCTCCCGGTGGCAGCGGCGTAGCCGGGCTCCGGAGGCCTCTGTGTCGGCAGCGCGGAGCTCGCCGGGTGGGACGGCTGGGGTGTCTGCGTGTGGAATGCTAGGGGTGTCAGGGAAGTGGTGGATCCAACCTGCTGCTGTCACAGCATTGGTGTTCTGGGGTTGTGTTTGGTTTTGGTTTTTTTTTTTTAAATTGAAAGAAGGGATTTTTCTTCCAGATGGTGAGCGTTGGGGTGTTTTCCCAGGGATGAGTAGGTGCAGAATTTTCCAACACATCTCTGTGCTCTCTGTTTGAGCTCCTTTTGTAACAAGGCCGCAGAGGGTTAATGACAGAGCGTGAGATGGCAGTTATGCCTTCAGTTATAAATACACCCATGGAAAGTGTTACGGACGGATTTAAGCGAGCATCTGACTCGCTGGACTCTAGAAATCGAGGAATAATTTGTTAAAACACATGTTTTACATTTCTTTGTCTTTCACAAAGAGGAAGAACTTGTGAGAGGACTTGGAAAGGGATGGATTAAAGACCGAGGATGCCAGGTCAGGTCTCAGCATCTCTTTGGGGTGCTGCAGCTCAGGGCCCTTGGGCGGTTCGCGTAGCGATGCTGTCTGGGAACTCGGGGAGTTGGGGGTCGCTCTTGGAGCAGTTTCTCCAGCGCTGACAGGGAGGACTCCTGGAGAGGGACGGCTCCAGCCCATGCCCCTGGGACGGCGTCTATTTGGAGCAGAGGACGTTCATTACAGAACATCCCGAATCCCGCGGCAGCCCCCGGCGCTTGTCCAAACCTGATAAGTCTCAACTATGACAAGGTTCAGTCTTTGCCCTGGCCAGCTCCCCGACTGCAAAATGGCCCTGGGGACATGGCCCGGCTGTGGGGCCCCTGTGGTGGTGGTCAGGGGGAGGGGCTTCTTTGGTGGCACATTGTGGGGGACAACACCAAATCTGGCCATAAATGGGGAGGAGTGCTGGAAGCAATGGGAAGAGTAGGGCTACTCTGGAGGCTTAAAATCTGCGTGAGGACAGGAATTGTTGAGCCCCCTTTTGCCTAGCGGCGTTTCACAGTAGGCTGGCATGGGCCAAGCAGAGCCAGGGCCACAGGGAGGACCTGGAGGCACGGGAAGCTCCCCACTGCAGGTTCTGGGGGCCGGGAGCGCTGACAGCGGTGTGGTCATGACGGGGGGCGCAGCTGGGGAGCGTGGCGACGGCGGGACGGCTTGGCACATCCCCAGCCACGGCGCAGAGCCCCGGCCCCAGCCCCGGCTGGCAGGAGCAGATGGCCAGCACATCTCGGAGCAGGCCTGGCATGTGGGCGCTGGCAGTGGAGGGGCGGCTGCGGCCCCCAAGCCGCCACCGCCGTGCCGGGCTCCCCGGCCGAGGCAGGCAGTTGTGTGATGCTCGCCCTGTCTTCGCACGGCTTGATGGCTCTGTGCTGTTGCCAGCTTCCGCGCCGTCATCGCAGAGCTCTCCTTGCCTGCCTCCGAAATCCCGTGCTCCCGGAGTCACGGGCTTGTGTGGGTGCTTCCACCTCCTCCTTTGTGAGTTCAAATGTGAAGTCGCATCTGGTTGCAAAGGAAAAAAATAAAAGTCCTTCCATCCTCCCAGTGTGCACACAAAAGAACACGCCTGCAAAGGAACTCATCAGTGTTGGGTTTTAAAATCACACCCAGCGTCTTTGCTTGGGGGGTTTGCCTGAATTCCTGGCAGCGTGGTCCTGCCAGGCCACGGATGGATGTGCGGGCTTGGGGCAGCACAGCCTCCTCTCACCTGCTGGAGGCTCCTCTGGCAGCTGCTGCCGTAGAGGAGAGAGGGGGAAGAGGTATGGAGCATAGTGGCTGTTTATCTTGTTTAACGTGGGTAATGAATGTAATTGCGCAATTAGCTGTGAGCCCTGGCGCTACTTCCCCAGCCTGGAAGAGCTGTGACGGGAATAATCCCAAATGGATCGAATGAAGGTGGTGCTGGACACTTTAGCACAGCCTTGTCCCACCAGCTGGAGAGTTCCTGTGGTCTGGTGTGTTTGTCCTGGTGATTTGCAGTCCTTTGCCTTCTCTTGCTTGGAGAAGTGGGACTTTCTGTGCTTTTTCTGGCTGGTGGGAGAGAACTGTCCCTCCAGAGAGCCATGGGTCAGCCCAGCTGCAGTCCAACAGGTCCTCTGGAGGCTTGTGTCCCTTCTTGTAGGGCATCCTGTGGAGAGGACGATGCTAACTTGGGTTTCTCTGGCTGGCCAGGCACTGGAGCAGTCAGGCTGGCCTGGATGGGGTAGCAGAGCATTCACCAGCTCTATGGCACAATGTCCTTCTGGTGGTCTCTCTCTTCCCATCCCTCAATCTTTCCCTCTAGTGCTTCCCATGCGTCTTGCCTGCTCTCCATCCCTACCTAGCACGTCATCTCCTGTAGCAAGCGCCTCTCTGTCCTCACCCACAGCTCCTGGAGGAATAGTGCTGACTCCTTGTGGGCTGGGATGAGTGTGGCTGTGGGGCAGCCATATCTGTCCTCATCCCCACCAGGGATGCCATGGTTGGTACCACTGGGCTGGGACCAGGCACTGCTCCTTTGTTTTTTTGTTATTAAGTCAACTTTTTGTGCCAGCAGGGGGTGAGAAGGCAGGGAAGCAGCAGGATGCAGCGAGAGGGGCGTTACAGAGGCCACTGTGGGATGCACGCTGGAAATGCCAGGCAAGCAAAATAGGCCTTGCCTCCATCTCCACCAAGCCCTGTCCTCTCACTCATGGGGCTCCCCCTTTCCAAAGGGACGAAGGAGAGATTTGGCATCTTGCCCCTTCTCTCTGCCTTTAATTAGATTTGTCTTACAATTAATGTTTCATAGAAAGGCCTGGAAGCGAGTGACGTTTGGCAGATTGGGAGCGAGGCAGTCGAATAGACTTGTCATCTCTCCCTTCGTGGTGGGAATGGCTTTGGGGTCACCCCCTCTCCTCCCCATTGGCAGTGGGATCCAGGAGACTGCAGGTCCGTGCCGTCAGAGCCATGACTTGAGCATCCTTGGGACTCTACATGCTTTCTGCCATCTTTTTTGGACATACTGTGATTTTTTTTCTTTTTTTCCCCACCCTACGAGCTGGTGCTCCCTGATCAGCCCCTGATGGGGCTCTTAAAGCTGTGGGAATTGCTTCAGATTTTTGCAGTCCTGATGAAGGCCCCAAAAAGAAACCGACTGGGGAAGAAAGAGGGGTTTGTTTCGTTTTGATGAGAATTTTGTCTCCACCAGCTGGAGAGACAGCTGGGGTCCTCTCCTGCCCCGGCTCGCCAGCCCTCGCCTCGCCGGTTCTTCACCTGCTCACAGTCGCCAGGCACAGGGAGGGATTTGCCGAGCTGGGGATTTCAGAGAGCCCACAGTTTGGTTTCTTGCTCAGTGCTTCCTCGGGGAGCCTTCCAGCAGGGTCTGAACCTGCTGGTGTGGCCACCCCCGGCTGATTTCGGAGTGGATGGTGGTGCTGGGTGTGAGCTGTGCTGACGGCTACCCAGTGTGCGGGCAGGATTTGCCGGTGGCTGCATGTGCTACCAGGGAAACTGATCTCTGCTGGCTGCCCCCGTTCCCACTGGCAGCAGTGGGATGGCCTCAACGTACCCAAACCCGCAGCAGTTTCTGATTCTGATGCTGCATGCTCACCCCAGGGGGTGGCAGGGGGGACCCCAAAGCCCTCTCTGCCTTGGAGCAGGAGAAAGGAGACTTTGGGGGTCTAGGTCTGGTCTCCTGCCCACAAGGGTGCAGGTTCTCCTTCTGGCTGAGGCGGGGGAAAACTCAGCGGTTTGAGTCTGGATTCACAGTTCCCCAGTTCTGGTGAACCCGATGGTGTGCAGCCAAGGGGCTACTCAGCACTCAGTGCTGGAGCATGTCTGAGGAAGAGGAGGCTGCAGCCAAGGTGGAGGGAGGTGGGAATGAGGATTGCCCGGGGTATTTTTTTTCTCAAGATGTTCTTTGTCTCTTTGTGCTCTCTTGTCTCTGGCTTGTGCCCTCTGCAGATGCAAACACGAAGCAGGGATGGGGCCTGGGCTGGAGGAGTGTGCCTTTACCTGCAATTCAATCAAGCACCTCAGGAGTGAGGAAGAAATTTAAAGCAGGGAGAAAATATTTGGATTTTACTAGGGGAAAATACTGGGGTGAACCCAGCTTAATGGTTTTTTTTACATAAATGTGTTTTCATGAGAAATTTGAATTTCTGTGTATTGGTTTGAGACTTCAGAAGGGGAAAGGTGAGGGGGACTAGCAGGGCTCTCCGTCATGGCAAACCCTATGACAACCCATAGTTTTGTTCCTCAATACTTTTATCCTGGATGGAATCCTGCCTCCTGGCAGAAAGAATCCAGCTGGTCCCTGGTTATCTTCTCCTGGGGTTGTTGGCCCTCAGGGGGAAAGGATGCACCCGGGCTGTCTTGCGTGTCTCTGCGAAACCGGCAGGCATCTCGTTGCTGCTCTGTTTGAGGTTTGGTGTTTGTTTTTGTAGGGTTTTTTTTTAAGATGGTCAAACCTTGGTTGCCCAGGAGAAGGGTTCTGTAATTCCTGGCTTCCCACCTCAAATATTTACGGACAGCCAGATGCCAAAGCTTTTGCAAAAGGCGTGGGGCAGGCTGAGCGGTGCCGTGCCGGGGCTGTGCGGGCAGCAGGGGCACAGTGTTGGGCTGATGGCACCCAGTTCCATTTATCTGGGGGGTTTTCTGTCTGGTGGTTCTGTTTTCTTGCTTATCAGGTTTTCTGGGGTCTTACTAACAAAAGACCACTTTCTTCAGCTTGTCAGGGATCCTTCAGGTGTTCCACATTTTGTAGGCTGGCTGTCTGAAAATAGGAGTTTCTCCCACAAAAGTTGGAGCTTTCAGGAGGGTGATGTGTGAGTTTCTGAATACAGGGGTGAAATCATGTTGCGTTCAAATAATTTATTTTCTCCTGTTGCATGGTACTTGCATGCACCTCCCTGTTTTCAGTGGAGTGTTTCATGTGCCCGTGAATACGATCCTGTTTTTTGGGGTCAGGTCTTCGCACTAGTGCCTGGTCTGGGTATGATGGACCATGGTTGCATGCAAGAGAAGGAACTGAGACTTGGCTCTGTCACCCATGATATGGAGCTGGAAATACGAATCTAGCTGAAAAATGCTTCTTTCATCATCATAAGTGCTTAGAGCATCTTGCTGGGCAAGATCAAATGCTGGATATGAATTCTGTGTGTCTCCCCAGATCTGCCTAATTTTTATGTCACGCTCGCCTTTGTGTTTTCCACCTTGGGCTACCTTTGACCAAAGGTGAGCCAGAGTTTGTGTTGCAGGGATACCAGCTCCTCCCAGGCACTAATTGGCATGATTAGGGTACAGATTGATAGGAGAAGGCACAAATCAGTAGGAGAACCCCTCTCCTCTGTATCCCAGTGCATCCCAGCAGGCAGCAATGCTCATCCTTGTCGGAGGGTCCCTGTGGCTCCGTGGCTGCAGATGAGTGGTTCTCCTTGCATGGAGACATCCTGCTCTTCCTCAGGGCAAACGCCCTGGAAGGGCAGAGGGTGCTGGAGGATGCTTCCTCGGCCAGCCCTTGTGCCCTGCGAGCCCATCAGGGCTCAGAGTTGATCCTTCCCAGCTGTCTCCCTGTCACCGCTGTCCGTACATTGTCTCTCGCCGCTCCCTACCCCTCTTCTTCCCTCGTGGGCTTCATTTCCTAACGCTGTCCTTGACAGCGGAACAAATCCCTTTTCACGGGACCATCGCTCCTTGGCCCATTGTCCTCCGCCCCCGCCGCCACCGTGCAAAATCCCCCTCCCCGGTACGTCTGTTCCTCTGGAATGACAACCACCATCTCAGTGGGGTGGAGAGCCCCTGAAATCCCTCTGGGCAAGGTTCCCTGCCCTGTAAGGGAGCAAAGTGGGGTCTTGAAAGCATAAGAGGCAAGGGCGATTCCTGGAGAATCCATTGTGTGGATGCAATTGATCTCTTTGGGAGGTGCATCCTCTCCCCTGATGTTGTGCTTCAGAGCTCCTTGGATGAACCTGGAGCCTGTGTGTCCAAGGACGGCTTCCTTCCTGCCTGGGGCCAGTGGGGCCATGCTGTAAGTTGATTTTTCACTGCATAGCATCACCCAAGGTGGCTAAGCAGGAAGAGGAAGGTGGGAATTTTCTCTTTGCTATTGAAAGCTCAGGGAGGCTTTTGGCTGGAAAAATTTGGAAAGGAGCGAGAAACAGGTTAAGCGACCCAAAGGCAGTTTTCAGCTGCAGCAGCTTTTTTTATTTAAAAGAGTCAGCGTTGTCATTTCTTGCCTCCAACCCCTGCCATCATAAAATCATAGGGATGCTTTTGTTGGCAAAATTTCTGCTTGGAATTCGCTGGCCCTGCTAAGTCTTTAATTCTAGAAAACTGCATCTTAGCTATGAAAAGGGTTATTAACCCCTGCAGTGATTTATCTAAATGGGAGGAGGGGAATGTCACATGTTTGCAGAGGCCTCCATGGGGGTGATTTGGATGAATAAATTCGTGGGTGCTGCTAGTGGAAGTGGGCATTTGTTGAAGAATAACCCCAGAACTCCTGTCTGATAATTTCTTTGTTGAGCATGGATTGGAACTGCCCTACAACATGCTTCTGGGCATTTTTCTGGGCATCTTTTCCATTTCTGGTCTTGGAGAGTCAGCAGGAGAGGAGGGAATGTCAGCTCTGCTCTGTGTATCAGGTGTGCAGGACCCCAGCCCTGTGCTGTGTGCTGGGGAGGGGGATGACAATCTCCTTTTCCCTTACAGACCACTTTTTGTAGGCTCCTGCAGGGGCTGAAGGGGAGGCAGAGGCTCACATGGGATTCAGCCAAGCCAAGGCCTGAATTGCCCCGTGGAGATGCTGGACTCCAGGTCTTGGCTGCAGGGAGAGCAAGGCATTGCTCACCTGGACGGTGTCCTTGAACCCAGCCATCCTCTTGGCTTGGGTGCTTGTGGACTCTGGAATGGTGGGATGGCTTAGGCTCTTGTTTCTGGAGTCTCACCTGTGCCGAAGGAGTGACCAGCTGGGTGGGGAACTGAAATCCTGAATTGTTTCTGTCTTGGCGTCTCTGCTGCCCGGCAGCTCACAGGAGTGGTATTGAGCAGATCCTTTTAAACAGCGCTGTGGATGTGGGAGCTTGGTTAGGGAGTCATTAAGTGCTGGAATCTTCTTGATGCCTGCTCAGGTGGATGCTGCTCCTTCCCTCTGCACCCGTAATTATGAGAGGCTGAGAGAGCAACCTCAGGGGACTGGCATAAAAGTTTAATGAAGCTTAAAGTCTTGTAGGTTGGGCTCCTGAGTCTGAGCTTTTTTCAGCTCTGGATCTAGGAAGGAGGGTTAACCAGAAAGGAGGAGAGGCTTCCTGCATGCATTACCTCAAGGACATTAAAGCCCATGTTGATGGGAGGAGCTGTTATGGACATGGATTAGGAGAAAGTAATGAAAGAAGGCATCAGAGATGGGTGAAGATGGGTGAAGATGGGTGAAGGGCCCTGCATGGTGAATGTAGTTCCAGGCGAGATGTTTATCCTTGGCAGTGGGACAGCTGCCCATGACAGGGACAAAGTTTTCTGGCCCCTGCTATGCCAGATGCCCTGTGCAGCCCCAAACCCAGGCAGTGAAGGTGGGTGGGTGCTGGGATGCAGCAGGACCTGGGTGGCTCACCCGCTCTGTCTGGTGTCACTCCCTTCTCACAGCTCCTGTGGGAGATGCTCTGGGCTGGGGAGGTTGTTGGGATGCTGGTGTGTGGCACACAACAAACTCCATTGTGGATGCTGAAAAAGCTCCAGCAAAGAATTTCTTCAGCTCTCAGCAGTAGTTTGTAAGAACTCTGTCTTTCCCATGCAAGTAATTCAAAACAATGTTACAGTTTTGTAGATCTCTGCACCTGCAAGGTTGTTGTTCACCATTGTTATGTTCCCAACTAGAAAAATATTTAGAGATGAGTGTCTTAGAACTCGGCCAATCACCCTAAGGGGTGGATGGTCGAAAGAACCAATTACCTTATGCCATATAGTACACTTCTTGCGAACTAACATATAAAAAACCCTCCAAGATGCTAATAAAGCGCTTCGGCCTTCTCTCTATCCTGAACTTGGAGTCTGTGTCGTTTCTCCGTTCCACGGTGATAACAGCGACACTCCATGGCATTGTTTCGTTTCTCCATGGCCAACCAGGTTCAGAGGCACTGATGCCACCTTTCCTTATCCCGGCAGGAGGACATGAAGTTATGCATCTGGTTGCTAAACCGGAGGCCCAAATCCACTCCCAAATCCCAGCTCTGCTGGGATGGCCCATCCCCATTCTCCAGAGGAAGTGAATTTCCCTGCCAATAATGTCTTTATGCTATTTCCAACCACATAACAAAACATCCCAGGAACTCCCTGAATCCTTGGCTTTTAAAGTAAGCATACCCCCACCTTGAACTGATTTATTTTTGCCTGTTTTGGCACTTCTGTCTCCAAGCATCAGCCGTGATCCTTCCCTCCCCGGCCCAATGCCTGCAGAGCACCATTCTCAGGCAAAGCAGCCTCACCTTGGGGTGATGCTTTGCAGGTCTCCTTCATCAGCCAAGGACATGTATCGGGCACATTGTGGGTGAAAGGTGCTGATGAAATGACACCCAAATCTATGCATTTCCCTTTAGCTCCCTTGTGCTGGAAAAGTGCAGCAAAAGTCAACCAACGATGCATCTTGCCGAAGCTGCATTTTTTTTTCCATGGGGATTAGTGGTTCAAGAGCGGGGATTTTCAAACTGACAAGCCCTTGGCAGAGAAATAATTACAGGCTTTTTTATCCTTTGTATTTCCTAAGTAGTTCTAAATAACTTTTTCCCTTGAGGCATTTTTTAAGTCTAAAATACGGGGGAAAAAAATGTGAATTTCCTTAGTGTCCTTGAAAATATGCAAGATGTTTGTGGAGACCATTTAAGTTTCAGCTATAAGGTTTTCTGTGTGCGTTTTTCGCTTTAACCACGTCCAATCAACCGAAGTTTCTTGGCTGGTGATGCTTCAGAAATGGATCTTAGGAATGGGAGATGGAGGGAGATACATGTGATCACTTCTTGGCCATCTCAGGAATGCGAGCTTTGCCTCTCCAGTATATTCCCCAGGGTTTTTACCCCACTCCTTGCTGTAAGAGAAGATTTCTGGGGCTAGTGGAGTGGGTTTTCCTTGTCAATGTCTATTATTTGATTCCTCCAAGTTGCTGTGTGTCCCTCTGGGAACCCATGGCCATCCCCCTTTCCTCAGCATCCTGCAGCATTTCCAGGGGCTGCAGAGCCCAGCGGGGCTCACCCAGCCCTGTCCTCTGCTGGGTCCTCTCCTTGCCTGTGCCTCCGTCTTGAATGCTTTGTCCAGTCTTTTTAATTTAAAAAACTGACAGTGTGATGTGAAAAAAACCTCCTGGGGGCAGCTGAGGGCAGCTCCAAGACACACATGAGCTTGTGCCTTTTATCCCTGGAAAAATTCACCTCCTGTAAGTGTTCATGGAAGCCCTTAGCATGGTACCCTAATTTTCTGAGCACCTCTGTGCTGTACCATGTCTTATAATGCCTCTGTCCCAGCCCAGAGGTCTTTTTACCCCTGCTCTTTTGCCCTGCTGGGAAGAGCCCTCTGGAGGATGCTGTCCCAAATCTCAGCTATTCCGTGCCTAACCAGGGAGGGAGGTATCCATTCATCCCTAATACTAAGCACTGCTTGTGATGTACAAGGGGACCTGGGAGGACCCACTGGCATTTGCACTCACTGCAGTATCACAGGGCAGTGCTGGGGCTGCGTTATTGCATCTGCTGTCAGGGCAGTGCCGGGGTGCTCCCCTGGGATTGCCGGTGCAATATTCCTGCCGTGGGCAGGGAGGGGGGCCAGGCTGACAGCATTGCTCTACCTTGGCTTTATTAAGTGAGGGAAGCCTCCTTTTCTTACACCCCAGGCATGTCTGGGTCTGGGCTTTAGGGTGAGAGGGAAGGAGGTGGGAGCAGAGAGGGGGAAGTGTTTGAAGTCATTAGAGATGCTTGGTGGAGAGGGGGGAATTGCCAAGATGGGTGGCTTTGGTATCTTGATGAGGACCCTCTGCAAAACTCCCTTGCGGGCTCTGCTCAACCCACCCCACTCCTCCCAGCCCTTCATCTCCCTTGGGGCTCTGGCATTTAGTGAGTAGGGTGGTGAATGCCTTGCTTTCCCCATTCCCCCCTCTGCTGAAGACCCTTTTAGGGTACTTAAATTCTGGTTGAGCTTGTGAGGAGGCCACAAGGTAGCTCCAGGGCTCACAAAGTCCCCTGTGCCCTGCAGATGTGGTGGGTGACTCTGCGGGGGAATATATGGTGCCAGGAGTGGGGACCTGCCTGTCCTCTCTCTCTGCTGCCTCAGCCATCATTTCTCAGGAGAAGGGTTTTTTTTTCTCAACTTCCCCTGTCCAGACACTGCGAATCCCACTAAAACTTTTGACTGGAGCAGGGATTACATGCTCAGGTTTCAGCCCTTGTCTGCAAGTGGTGTAAACTTTCTGCCGGAGCTCAAGTGACATTTTGTGGGAGATAGGAGAGTATTAAGTGTTGGTCCTTGCAGATAAAAATAGCCACTGGCCCGACGACATTTTCTGTTGTCTTGTCACTGCTCTGTCGCCTCCACACTGGTGCTCCCAACCTGGGCTTTTCTCATCATCAGGTGCTGGAGGCACCCAGAGCCCCACCCAACCTGCTCCTGCTCTGAGCATCCTCACCTGCCTCACCAGCGACGCTCCCTGCGGCCAGGACGGAGGTGGACACTGGGTGTAGGCTTGAGGCCAAACTTGGATAGGAGCAGCAGGTCCTGGGTTTGTGTTCGCAGGGGCTGGAAGGAAACACCAAAGCCAGGATCCCTCTGCCCCTGAAATCAAGAGTCCAATTTGCTCATTACTGCAAACCTCACTGCTAGAGTGGGAGCTCTCCTGGTTAAGGAGTCCTCATGTGTGCACACGTGGCTGCCTGTCTGTTTTTCCCGTTGCTGTGTTTCCGAGCTGATGTTTTTATCCTGAGGTTACAGCCAGAGTTGGCTCAGGGCCCTTCAGCAGCATCGGCAGAGCTGACTCTTGCCGCTCCAGAAATGTGGGGCTGGGGCCGGGCGAAAGGAAAGGGAAGGAGAGGAGGAGGAGGAGGAGGGAGCAGCAGGATCTGGCTTGCTGCTTTGCTGTGACCAGATCTGCTGCTGGGAGAGACTCTCCCACCCTGCCTGCCCTGCACCATTCCCCAGCTCTGCTTTGGAGCAGCATCCACTCGCTCCATCTCCGAAAACAGCCTATGTGGCTCTGGAAGAGCTCGTGTATGGCTGGTAGGATGGCAGCAGGGACAACTTCTCCTCCTGTGGAGCCTCTCCTCCTCGTGGCTGGGCCAGGAAGTCCCCTGATATTGGACTCTATGGACTGGGCATCCCTTGAGGGTGCCTTCATTCCATCTGCTTGTTCTTCTGAGTGACGATGCTCTCATCGTTCACCCCAAGGATCTCTTCATGGGGAGAGCTGCGTAGTCAGGCTGGCTTCAATGCAAATTTTTAATTGCAGCCCTTAAATACCTTTCTCAAACAAGTGAAAGCATTTGGGTGCAGCATCTTTTCCACATTCCCTTTGCTCTCTAGCTCAAGGCCCACCTGCTCCTGGGGGATTCATCATCTTGCCTGGTGTCATCCATCAGCTGAAGTGTCTCTCCCACCAGAAGTAAGGAACAAGGTCCTCCTTGTGTGTCTGGAGCCAAACCAATACGATGGCACTTGGCCACTTACAGTAGTGGGCGATTACTGAGCCCCTGCCAGGAATTCTTTCAGTGGGATCGGGAACGCTCTCGGGTGTTAAATTTGTCCTGCAGTGTGTAACCTCTAAGCAGAGCCCGCCGTGTTTTGTAACGGGTCATATGATGCCGGCGATGGCAGCCGCCTGCCCTGCGCTTCAAGGTCAGTGCTGAGCTTGGGGCCACAGGGGCAGCTCCTAGCTGCAGCCCTTCCTGGCTTCTGTGCCTCTCATGGGCTCTGCTCCCTCCTGGGACAAAGCCTCTGTCACCTCAGGAGCTCAGGCCTGAAGCTGGAGGCTGTTTTCTCCCATTTGGAGAGGCTGCGGTCTGCATCTCAGGATGCCTCCTTGCAGGGCGTGCTCCTGGGATGCAAACCGTGCCCGTGTCTCATGTGCCCCCAACACGCTGTCTCCACATCTGCAAACCACTGCCTTTAGCCAGAACCTGGGCAGGTGCAGCTCATCCCCTGAGAGTTTTGCAGCATCGTGCCAAAGACAGGACCTGCCAGTATACGTACAGTCAATATTCCCTTGCTCTCCCTGCCTCAAAACATGTCCCAGTAAGGAATTTATCTTGTATCCCTGAAGCTGAGGGAACTCCTGAGTAGAGGTGAAGAGTGCAGGGTCTGTGTCATGATGGATAACCAATGATGCTGCTGCCTGCTCTGTCCCTTGCCTTTCAGCCCCCCACAGGAAAGCACATCCATCCCCATGGGAAGAGTCTCCCATGGTCTTTGTCAATAAATAAATGTTTTGGGCCCATCACTGTATCAAGGAATTAGAAGGGACTTTTCGGACAGGCAGTTAAGTAAGAATTAAAGGTTTAAAATATTAACGGGCAATTGGCCCTCACCAGTTCTCCTGTTACATGAACGTTTCATTTATAATTTGGACCCAAGCTGGGATGTGCTGAGAGATGCTCAGGCTGCAGCCTGCACACCGGGGTTAACGTGGTGCTCTCTCCTGCCAGAAAATAATAAAAGCCAGGGACTGTCTAGGGATTGTGCATGAAGGATTAGGAAGAGGATATGCACGGGCCTGTCTGCAGCTGGTTGAAGTCTAGTGCAGAGGGGTGAGCCTGGAAATCATTGCTTTCTGATGGCTGTGAGGGGGCCAGCATGGAAAGGGATGTCTCCTAAAACCTGGGGAGCTCCACAGCCGGCTGATGCTTTTAGTGGGAGGCAGCGAGTGGATCCTCACTCCCTGAGAGACATCTGTGCTGGTCAGGAAGGAGGAAGCACCGTGGGGTGAATGCTTCTGCCTCTGCTTTCCAGGTGTTGCAGTTGTTCAGCATGAGTGGAGGACGCTGAGCTGAAGGGATTGTTTTTTTGGTGCGAGTGGAACGTGCTGGACTCTGGGGAGCAGAGTTTGGGGGTTTTTTGTGTGTGAGTGGAGCTTGCTGGGATCTAGGAAGCAGGGTTTTTGGTATAAGTGGAAGATGCTGGGCTCCAGGGACTGCGTTTTCAGTGTGATTAGAGAACGTTGGGCTCTGGGGAGCAGGTTTTTTTGGTGTGAACAGACTTTGTTAGACTCCAGGTTTTTGGTGTAAGTAGAGGATGCTGAGCTCCAGGGATCAAGGTTTTCCACCTTTCTATCAGATCCATGGATTCTGCTGGGATCCTGGCTTCATCTACAACATTATCTGTGGCTTTTCAGCTTTTGAAGTTGCAAGTCCCAAAGTCAGGGAATTCAATGAAGTCTTTGCCTACCTTCACTGCCAGAGAGGAAAAAGCCGGAAGATGCTCAGGTCTTGTGTTTGTTTGACTTTGATGCTGGCAGAGCTGTTCCCTGATATCGTCACCTCGAGCTGGCTCAGGAAGCTGGAGTCACAGCTCTTCAGGTTAGAGGGAGCAGGAAGATTTCCTGGCATCAGGTATCCACCATTAAGGATTTACCTCTGCAACCACCACGCCCGTGGAAGGTGCCTGCTGAGAGGGAGGCATCGGAATTCCCCAGGGCAAGTCAGGGCTTTATGGCCCTCGCCCAAGACAAGCACTGGTTGCTTTTGTGGCAACTATTAATTGCTTCCTGAATTTAAAAAGCATAAGCAAACTCTCTTGCTGGGGAACGAGTTACCTGGCACGTAAATGCTTTGCCATTAATGCCTGGCTGACCCTGACGATGATGTGAGGACCAGAAGAGCTTTCAAAGAATTTACCAGAAATCATTTCAGGGGAGGTTGTGTGTTGTAAATCTTGAAGTAATGGGATGGAGGGAATTAGGTTAGATCATAGTTTGCAGAAACCAGGCACGATTCCCCATCGAGGGCCTTGAGATCATCAGAGCAGCGTGGTGAGGGGAGGCCCCCACGTGTCCTTATCCCAGCGACCGATGAGTGAGCTTACAGCCTGGAAAATGAGATTATCGGAGGGTTTGTTTCACATGGGACACTGGGGAGAAAAGTGGGCTCCTTTTACGTCCAAAGGTGCATTCTAAAGCTGCAAGGGTTCCTGGAGAAGCAGCCCAGGATGGGGCTGTTCGTGCTGGGTCCAGGATGCCTATTGCGCCCAGCACCCATTGCAGCAGCACTGGGATGCCTTACAGCCTTTTGTGGGGGTGTCTTGGGTGGTCCTGTGCCTCTGCTGAGCTCACCCCAGCTCAGGGAGATGCTTCACAAAGATATTTAACTGTTAGAGCAAGAGAGGCAGTGTCTGTCTTGCTTTCACAATCTGCTCTGGTGTATAATCCATCTCTCCGCTCCTGCCATGAGCTGTCCTGAAGCTGTTTGCAGGTTTCTGGGGGGCCCCAGCCCCTCCTTGCCAACTCCCCAGCTCGGGGATGGGGCTGCTGAGCTATTTCACAGGGAGATGCTGGCGCGTGGGGCTGTTTGCTGCCTCCCCCTTCCAGCAACGCCTTTCATTTGCTTGCTACCTCCGCTGCTTCGCTCTTCCTCAGCTCCCCCCGCACCGGAGGGATGGGGCCGGGCCGGCTTTAGGGATGCCGATAGCTTTTTTTGTACTCTGCAAACAGAGTTAAACTGCTCTCATTTGAAAGGGCAGGTGTGGGAAAGGAGCTGTTTCGCCTGCAGCAAAAAAGTATTTCCCAAATCCAATATCTATGCAATGAGGGTACCGTGGTGGGAATTACACATCCTTCCATGGGGCAGTGCTTGCAGGGAAAGCAGTCAGAGGCCAGGCTGCCTCGAGTCCTAATAATAGTCTTGCTGGCTGCCTGGGGCAAGGCACTGGGGCTTGAAAGATCAAATCTGGTGGCTAATATTCATCTGCCTGTTAATGCTGCTGTAGCAGATCCCATCCCACTTGTCCGTCTGTTGTGGAATTGCCTGGCACATGCACGGGTCGGTGATGTTTTCAGGATGCCAGTGCTTGACTGGGGAAGGTGTAAGTCTAAATTAGCATTGGGGTGTGTGTTTTTGCATTTCACTCTCTCCAGCAGAAGGATAGAGTTCAAAGGGGTTCTGGCCTTCCTGGAATAGGAAATGGCAGGATCCACCCTGGAGCCTTTTCTCCTCTTACCCAGAAGGGTCCCACCCCAGCCGGGAAGCCGTGTGTCCAGCTGGGTGTGGAAATGAGGATGGAAAAGTCTATGTGAGGGCCGTGCTCCACTTCTACTGCTGGTCTTTCCTCTTGAGCACGTGTGAGGTTGTGTTTGATCTGGGTCTGAGCTTGGGGTTTGCCTTTATTCTCCATTTAAAAGGGGGAAAAGAAATTCAAGAGGCCCCAGCAAGATGGGCTTGGAGCAGGGTGGCTCTCCCTCCACTGAGCAGGCGTTGGCGTCCAATTTTCTGTCTCACTTTGTTAAATGGACCTGTGAACCCGTTGCAAAGCCAAGATTGCAGAGGCGAACGCCCCGTGGCCAGATTGCAGGGTCTTGCTTAACCCAGTGCTGCTGGGCTTCTCCCCACAGCTTTCCTGTGAGGTCCCAGCTTCACCTTTTCACCAGTGAGAAGCTCCCTAGGGTGGCACGACTGGCCCTGGGGGACTGGGTTTTCTTTTGGAGGCAGGTTTTAATCAGCCTTATAGATGCTTTCTGTGATAGGAAGTTAGAGGTGGGAATTACCGTGTGATGGTCACAAGCCTGTTTTGAGAGCAGTCCCTTCCTTTCTCCGTCTCGGGAGGTGGTTTGGAGGGACCTTTCCATGCTGGCAACACACAGGTCACTCTTGGCATTCCCTACCCCGGGAGACATCAGCTCACAAGGTGTTCAACAGGTGACGTCATCAGGCTTCAGCAGTAAACACTGTGGAAATAAGCAGGGAGAATCTGTCAGCAGTTGGGTCCCTACCCGAGGGCTCTGTGTTACTTTGATTTGGACTCTGTCCGTGCTCAGATGGTTTTCCTCCTGGTACATTCCTTCCCCACAGGCTTTCACAGGGACTGAGGCTGGCTTTGGCTTTCTGCCTGCACATACACAGCATTGTGGCCTGAGGTGGTGACGTCACTGCTGTGTTTCAGCTTTGTGGGAGTCCTTTCCCACCTCTGCATCCCACAGAAGACTTACAGGCACAGAGGAGTCACCCAAGGAGGGGAGATGCTGTAGAAATGAAGGCATGGTGGCCTGGTCTGTCGTGTCTGTCACTGTGTCCAACCACCCAGTGGGTCACATCCCTGCCTGGCTTTGGTCACCAGTCCTAGAGACAGAGAGTGCCAGGTGTGGATTGTTTTCTGGGAATAGGGACAGAGAAATACAACATCCATGTTTGCAAGCCAGTGGAGACATCTCTGGAGGAGGAGGCGTGGAGGTGCTTGGCATGCAGCTTGTGGAGGGGCTGGGGTGAGTTTTGGGGGCTTGGGATCCCTTTTGCAGGGATGCTGCTGGGAGAGGCTGTTTTTATCTGGTGTTTTCCATTCCTTGGCTCAGCAGTGGAAGGTGAAGGGTTCCCCTGCCTGCCCTGGCAGTCAGCAGGGCTGTGCAGGCAGGACATGGGAAGGGAAGGAAAAGAGCCACGCCCCAGCCGCGGGCCCTGGCCATTTCTGGACGAGTAGGTCATCTGGGTGTGGGAGGGGAGCTGGTGTCCAAGCCAGCCCGGAGAGGCTGGGATTGGGTGTATGTGTGATTTGGGGGAAAGTGAGAAGGGATTTCTTAGGCGAGAGGAATGCAAGTTTCCTCCTTCACATATGTCTCCTGTTCTTCCAGTTTGCAACAAAAGTCATCAAATTGCCCAAGACCTGGCAGCAAGGGACAGCCCGAGAACAGCCCACAAATCATGGGATAGCTTCTCCCCTCCTCCCTGCCTGCCTCCAAATACTCAAGCATCAGGAACCACTTCAGTTCTCCTTTGGGCAATAAAACTCTTGCCCCTTTCCAATGTGGGGCAGCTGCACAGCCCAGAGCTCCTGCATGCTGAAGCACTGGTGCTGGTGGGTTAGAATTTGGGGTTTCCTTTGAACTGGTTGTACTTTTAAACAAAAAGCACTCCAGGGAAAGGCTGGAGTGCTCAGACATCCGGGGTGGCAGCAGCTGTTTGGAGGAGACACTGTGACATGGCTGGTGTGACTTTCATTGTCCCAGGTGGTGGGGACAAGTGACAGTGACTCATGTCCTGCTTGGTCTGCCTGGCTTATCAGGCACTGGGAGAGGAGACAGAGACTCCCAAGGATGCCCACCTGGGGAGCACCAGGGTTTGGGGGTGTAGGGTCCAGCTGAGAGGCGAAGGAGCAGATGTCTCAGGATGAAGGGTGTTTTACTGTGCCCAGCCCTTTCCTGCAGTCCTACTGGCTGCTGGTTTTTGTTTGGCAGAAGAAGCTGTTGGTGCAGCAGAGCTGCAAAGATCAGGCAAGCCTGTCTGAGCCCTCCTCTTCACCCTCTGCATCTTGGGGATGGGCAAAGTCCCTCCTGCCATGGGAAGGGAGAGATAAAGATTGCTGCTGGAGGGGTGCTTCATGCAGTTTCCTCTGTCACTCCTGGGACTCCTGGAGCAGTGTGAGAGAGGCTGCCACCCCACCATCCTTCCCACTGTGAGTGCTTGCATCCTGCCTGGTTTTGCATCCATGTGGTTTGCGCCAGGAGATGCAGGTCCATGAGGATCACTGTAAGAAAGGCACTCTGGTTACCTCATTTTGGTCATTTGAGTAATTACAGGATTTTCTTACAAGAAAACAGTTCTATCCATTTTACTGTTCAGTGTAGACTGGCAGTGATACCAGGACTGGAATCACCAAGGTGTCCCACCCTCGTGTCCCATAAGACAGTCATGGGGCAGTTTGCACCAGGTGGTCTGGGGGCTTACATGATGGAGGAGACAAGAGGGGCTTCAGCAGGACAGAGGCATCTGGCACACCATGCTGGTCGAGACAGGGTGTGCAGTGAGTGCTGGTGGCACTGTGAGGCTCTGCAGAGGAGGAGAGGAATTGCTTCTATGTAATTCCTTCTGAGCTGGAGCGTGGGGGTCTCCTTTAGTAGCACGAACGCAGCCATTAGCTCTGCACACCAACTGCTGTTCCCCTGCCTTGCCCACCTGGGGAGAAGGTGACGTCTCTGCCACCTCTCACCCTCCCATGTGTGGCCAATCCACCTGGGAGCCAGGATGGAGCTGCAGCTCGGAGGGGAGGTGTTTGTGCAGTGGGGCTTCCTGAGCCCAGGCGAGGGGAAACAGCTCCAGGTGAAGTCAAGTTTCATTTAGTGGTTCTGCTTGGGATATTATTTTTTCCTACAAGAAAAGTCCACCCCAGCAGGATGTCCTGCCAGAATGAGGTGCTGGTCCTTCTCCCACTGCCTGGTGAAGCCATGCAGGCTGCCCTGCTCCAGCCCCAGGACCTGGCTCGCAGGGAAGCCGGGGGCTGCCTTCCCTCGTGGGCCCAACATGCCGCTCCCACACCGTGCCTCTTTCTGCTTCCCTGCTCCCGCCTTCCTCCTCCTCCCTCAGCATCTGCTCCGGATGTTTTTTCCCTGAACTGCAGAAGCTGCATTTTTCCAAGCTGAATTTCCTTTGTTATTTTTTTTTATCTCTCCAGGGTCCCCTTCAGATTGCTTTGCTCCTTTCCATCCTCTCCGGTTTATTATCTTCTATGAATGTTATTAACATGCTAATTAGTCCCTAATTGCAATTGCCAATGAAGATGTCAGATAGGGCTGATGCTAACCCTGATCCTTCACTGTTTTTCTCTGAATCCCATGTATTCCTCTGTACCTCTCCCATCACCTTGGTTGTGTTACCCGGTTTGGTTTCAGAGGGATGCTCCCCTAGGAAAGACTTGCTGAGACCCAGCATATAGTGCTTTATAAACCCCCAGGGCCAGCCTGGTGATGGCTGCAGCTCTGAGAGACGCTTTCTAGCTGGTCCCAAGGTTTTGTCTCAAAGGCAGGGTCATGACTGGCTTTCCATGGCGGCCCCCTTGAGAGGCAGAAGGGAAAGGATTTTGGAAAGATGAAGAGTGGCATTTGCCATCCCGCCTATATACTCAACCCTCTGGCTGCTTGGGCACTGTGCAAAGGTCTTCCATGCCTATAAATAGGCAGAGAGGTAGGCAAAGAGATGGGGAGATGGGATGAGGACAGGCAGGGAGCCAGCCCGGGCCGGCATCTGGAGCTCTCATCGCCTTCGTGCGCACAAGAGGTGCAGTTTGTTCCAGCCACGCTGTTCTCAGCAGGCAAGGTTTGCCCCCGCAGAGCCTATTTTTGAACACAAAACTCCCTGATCACCTCTTGGAGGTGCTGCAGAGAGCTGGGCCTGCCTTGTGGTGAGGTGTCCTGGCTCTGCTGTGGGACGTGGAGCCACGTGCTCCGAATAGCTCTGTGCAGACGTGGCCTATGGAGATGAAATGTGGCTCTTGACCGATTGCGAATAAATCAGGGTCAGGAGCTTGAATGCTGGCCAAGAAACCCAAAGGGATAAAATATAGCCTCTCTACAGACTGTTAGCAAACAGCACGTGGGCTGAGATCTGCTAGATAAATTTATGCACTGTGAATTGTTCACCCAGCTGTAGTGGAGGGATGGATGGACCCACAGAGAACTAATAACCATATGTGGTGGACATGCCTTCGGTGCTGACCTTTAGAGGGTTCAGCAAGGCTGGGAGGTGGCACGGTGACGTCTTCTTAGGGATGCCACCGGGAGGGAATGGGGCACATGTGTTGCTTGACGCGAGGGAGGGGGATTCAGGCTGCCTCTGCCCTGTGCGTCCAGGAGACAGGCTGGCAAAACAAATTACTGCTTCTGACCTTGGCTTTCCCATCATGTCATTTGACATGGATTGAGGATAAATACCAGGCTTTTTGCCTTTGCTTGGTTGTTTCCAAGCTCGTGGGACTTGCCAGCCTGAGAGCTCCCATTCCTGGTGCAGCCCAGGGAGATCAGTTTAAAATAGGAGGTGGTTTTAGGGAAAAAGCAAAAAGGTGGGATTCCCACCCAATTCCAGGCTGTGGGCACAGGATCTCCAGCACCCCTGTCACCCATTTCAGGTGAAATGCTGGGAGCTGGCAGCACTGCCCTGCCCATGGGGGCTGCTTCCTCTCACTCGCCCCGAGTTCCTTGTAGCCACAAAGGGGAACATTGGCTTCATGTTGGGATGAAACATCCTGGTGGCAGAACCAGCTCCAGGCAGGCTGACTTGATGAGACTTTGGGCTCAATTCAGCTGCTTTAAACCGGAGAGATGGGCCTGAGCCCAAAACACGGAGCCAGACAGCCTCATACTTGTCCAAGCTGCAGAGGAGCATGAGTGGTTTGTGGCTGGTCCCTCCTTTCTCTAACCAGGCATCCGCTTCCCACCCTCCGCCCTAGGACGCTGGATGTGTGTGTGCTGTCATCAGATGGGACTGGCTCATATGTATACGTCAGCATCTTACACATCCACAGCTCTGTCCTGGCCTTCACCCATGACCTGACACCCTGTGGGTACCAGGCCCTGCCCCCTGGTCTGGTTATGCTCTGTGTTCTTGTCTCATTTTACCCCAGCACTGCAGGGGGAACCTGAACTCACCCAGCTGTGATTCAGAGAAATGTGGGGAAAAAAGTATCCCCGTTTTTGGGGGGAAAAAGCATTTCTCTCTGATGCTGGGCCAGTCCTGCACTCTGGGGCTGACTGGGCAATCTGCCTTCCCTGGGCTGCAGGGGATGTCAAGGGGGATGTGAACTTTCCCTGCTTTCTGGGATTTGCAGCATTGTTTTGAGGATGAGATCTGGGAAAAGAGGCTTTTTCAAGGCTGGGCATCCCCGGCAGCCTGGGAATCCTCTCTGGGATGGAGCAGTGTCCAGCATCTCTCCTGCACTGCTGCAGCAGGGTAATCCCCGCTCTGGCACCGGCAGGCTGCAGACAGGCTGGCTAATCCATGGCCTGCCTCCGTGGCTAATCCGTCAGCTTCCCCCTTGCCACACCCCCTGCGCCCCCTGTGCCTTTGCCTTGGGCTGTGACTTTTGACACAGGCGGGACACATTTAACAGTGTGCTCTGAACGCTTTGCAAGTGGCCACCGGTGGGTTGTGAGC
The DNA here is from genome assembly GCA_013399195.1 of Dicrurus megarhynchus. Classification (NCBI taxonomy): domain Eukaryota; kingdom Metazoa; phylum Chordata; class Aves; order Passeriformes; family Dicruridae; genus Dicrurus; species Dicrurus megarhynchus. The sequence goes on along the minus strand of VXAD01009135.1, from coordinate 13,863 downwards.
CATGGGGCTGTGTCACGGCTCCTGCTGGAGTGAGACCAGGGTTGGCATCGCCATCCCAGCCAGTGCCAGGGACCCCTGTCCCAGTGGCAGAAGATGAGAGTCACCAAAGGCTGGTGGCTCTGCGCGGGAGGGTGAAGGATCCCCACTGTGCCTCACACCGCCGTGCAATTCAGTCGTCTCATTTGTTCTTTTTACGTTTGTTCAGACTTCATCAGAGCAAAACACAGCAAGTTTTTAACGCTGGCTGTTTTATCCACCAAGGTGTCTTTCCTTTCTCCCCGTGGCAGTTGTGGATTTTTACAAAACCTTTGAAGGAAGCCACAGATAAAACCCGGAGCAATGAAATCAGTGTGACAAAGCGTGACGAGGTGCTTGGGTTGGATGTGCCTGTTGCTTTTGGTGGGGCAGCTCAGAAAAGGCCAGCACTGCACAGACAAACCCTACTGGCATTGTGAGGGATAACCTTTATTTTTAATTTTTTTATTTAAAGGGTGTGATTTGGCAAGAAAACTGACCAACTTTGGTCAGTTGGTCAGATCTAACCTCCTGCCTGGACACATTTCTGGTTGCTGTGGGTGGAATTTATGACATTGCCACTCTGTGGACTCCCATCCCAGTGGCACATCCACTTGCTGGGAGAGCCTTCTCCCGAATGAAGGCGTTGGGATATCTTCTGCGAGGGGTTCGCAGCTAATTGGTACAATCAATATTTGTTTTGCAAATGCAATTGGAGGGAAAGAGGGATTGAGAGCGCCAGAAATTCAATTGACCTGTAAAAACAGATACGGTGTAAAGGGAATCCTTCCCCTGCCAAGCAAATATTTAGAAAGGAGAAGCAATAAAATGAATAAGCAACAAAGTAATATCCTGCCTCCACGGCCGCCGGAGGCTGCTGGGAAGGGCTGCTGCCCCTGATGCTGCGATAACCCTGAGCAGACGAGTGGCAGGAACCTGTTTCCTAGAGAAAGCATGTTTGCTTTTGCCATCTAATTCATCAAAAGCTCATCCTGCTGCCTTGACAGCACTGGGACCTGTCTCAGGTAGCCTGGCAAGCTGGGCACTGTCCCCGTACCCCTGCAACCACGACCGTGCCATAAACCCAGTGGTGGCACAGGGGACAGGGGTGTCCTTGCACCCTTGTCTCCTCTTGTAGGGGTCTCTGCTCTTTGCTGCCACATCCCTGCTCAGCCCTCTCTGGTGCCTTGGTGATGAGAACACGCTGGGGAGGGTTGTGGGTGCTGTGGGGTGTGAGGGTGCGTGGGAAAGAGCATCAATAGTTCCTGCCTGGAAGGACATTCCAGTGTGTCAGTGCTCAGCCTCAGCACTCCTTGGTGTGAAAATCAAACTGGTTAAGGGGAAAAAGAAAATATATGTTTTTAGATCAAAAAGCTCCAGAAAAACGTTTTGGGTAGGGAGTGGTGAGATGGCCTCCAGCCAGGGCTTTGGCTGGATGGAGCAAAGCACCCGAGTCCCTCTTTGCCAGATGGCTCAGCATCCCTGGGCACAGCCCTTCAGTACCCATGTGACTTGAACTTAGGCTCATGGCTGAATTTACAAGTCTCTGTGGAAAGCTAAGATTTTTCAGAAAAAAAACCCTAATGCAGACATATATTTGTGCATGTGTATATATACACACAAATATATATGCATAAAATAGAGCAAGTAGAACAAAGGAAAATAATTTTATGGGGAAGCTCTTAACCAGCTCCAGTGCTGAGCATCTTTAGGCCACTTTGGAGCCTTTTGAGCATCTTCTCCCTGTGATGGATATTGACTCCTCTGATTGGTGTCAGGATCTGAGACTTCTTATCATTTACTGGCATCAGTTAGAGCCTTTTCTGGGGACTACTGGAATCACCTTGAAATGCATTCACTACACAGAAATCAAAAAGAGATTTGGATTTGCACTGGTGTGTTAATGAGTTTTCAAGAGATCATTGCCTAAAAATGTGAACTTCCTCAGACTGAAGAGGAAAAAGCTGTAGAGAACCTCAAGCAAATTTTGAACTCTTAATAATCAAAATTTTCTGAGGTTTTATCCCTGTTTATTATAAGACTGAGCCCCTCTAGGATGCTCGGTACCTCCCAGAAGCTGATGCTCAGGCCCACGAAAGGCAGAGCTCTGGTTTTCCACACGTGAGATGTCATTTGGGAGCAGGTCTCTTGAAGGGATCACGGAGGATGAGCTGCCACCCGTGGCTGGACTGGCTGTGCCTCTGCATCCCCAGACCACCGATGGCATGAAACACCCGCCGTGTGCCATCGTCTGTTATCTCATCCCTGTCTCAAGTGCCACAAGGCTAGAAAACATACCCCAAACACTTGTTTCTCCCAAAACCCCATCCTGAGAGCACACACTCGGAGAGAGCAGCAACATGAGCTCAGCAGATCGGGGAGGTGGCGGGGGGGTGGAAGATGGCTTAAATTTAATGTCTTTTTAGATGAGTATTTCCATTCATTCCAGAGCATATTCCTCTGGCATTTCCAGCACGCTTGTTTAGCCGAGTAGTTAACAAACTTCATGGAAACACATGTTATAGTGCTCTCTAGTGCACGGAGCTATGTATGAAGGATGCCTCTTCTGAGATATCTCGATGTGAGCACAGCTTTTGCTCCAGAGCAGCCCGTTAGCCACAACAGCTGCTTCCCATTGTGGAAATGCTGTTGAGGGGAAAAAAAAAAAAAATCCTCAACCCCATCCCAACAACTTGACAACACACGCAGATGATATTTATGCAAAACCCTGCGTGAGGGTGAGCTGGGGCATAGGGAAATAAAAGATAAGGCAAGAAATAACCCAGGCGGGAGAGCGCTATCTCCCTGCTGGCAGCGCCCGGTGCGCTCCCGCCGATCTCTGTTTGCCGAGCTGCTCCGAAGCAGCTGGTCCCTGTGTCCGACTGAGTTTACTCTGTTTAGCTTTTATACAGCCGAGCGATTTTTATAGCCACCGGAGCGCCGGGAAGCTCCACAGGATATTGGCCGCCTCCTAATGAGAATTTGCCGCGTTGGCACGTCGGCACAAACACCCCGTGAATTTTAAACGCCTGGGAAACGGCAGCTCCTGCAGCCCCATCCCTGGATGCTCCAGGAGTCCTTGGGGAAACGGGGGGTTTCTGTTTAATAAAGGAAAAGGCAAGCCTTGGTTGGTTGTAGCCTAGGAGACTCAAGAGCAGCCAGGAGCCCCAGTGCTGGGGCATGGCAGGACCCAATGCACCCACCCTGGCCTCAGTGGTGATGCTCCAGGAAAGCCTCACGAGGCCAGGGGAGCCCACGCTGCCCTGGGTAGTCAGGAATTTGGCGGGTCCTAAAGGTGAGGTTGGACTTGTGGTCCAGGCAGGTGCTGAACTTGGTCCCCTGGATGTGCCTGATCCCTTTTTGAACCTGTTGGTGCAAGGTGGAGGTGAATTTATGGCGTCACAAGGGAGTTGGAGCTGGAAAGGACTGGAAATCTTCCCAGTCCTTCTTCTGCTTGGAGCAGGGCTGACTTGGATGCTGGATCAGGTTGTTCAGGGCTGGAACCAGTAAAGTATTGGCTGTGCCCAAGGATGAGATTTCTCTCTTTGGTCTGAATGCTCTGTTGTTCCTTTCCTTTCCTTTGGTTTTTTTTTTTTGTTTTGTTTTGTTTTTTGTTTTTTGGTTTTTTTTTGTAACTGTCCTTTTGAAAATCTGAATGGAAAAGAGAAAGGTTTAATTTTGGTTTGTGTCTATATTACTTTTCCATCACAGGAGGTTTAAAAAAAATCAGAAACAAATATAATGACTTGCAAGAGGGAGTACATTAATCTGGAGCAGAATGAAAATAGCTCCTTCCCCCACGGTGGTACAGCACATCAAAAAACCAGCGTGTGTGTAAAATCCCCAAGGGGGTAGGAAAGCCAGCCTGCAGGAGGTTTTAGCCAGGATATCTTTTTCTTGGAAAACAAACAAAAAAAGAATAGTTTTCAAGATCTTCACATTTTTATCCACAAAATGAATGACATAAACAGCATTTCCTTCTCTCCTGGTTATTCCTGCCCCGCTCACAAAGCCAGCCAAATCGGGGTGGTGGCGGCAGCAATGGCACATCCTCTTGCTCCTGGTGACTTTGCTTTTCCATCATTTGCCTCTCCATTAATCTCAGTACAAACAAAGGCTCTGAAGAGACAAGCTGAAAAGCTCCTGGGGGTACGTTTAAATCAGTCCTTTCTAATAATGTCTGTCGACCTCTCTGTGGAAGCACTGCTCCCCAAGGAAAGGACACGGAGCTGCGGCAGCGTGCTGAAATATGGTGGGGTGTAATTAATTCTGACCTCTGGCTCCCGCTCACTCACTCTCAATATTAAATTTGACTAGTGATATTGTGGTTTTTCAATTATCCTTGTTTTCTTGGGGGCATGGGGGGGGATGAGGGGGGTCGCTGCTCAAAATTCATCTTGGTGGGAGATGCATCGCTTGGATGCAGAGCTGCTGGGCTGTGCGCCGGATGGGATCGATCCTTGGGTTGGCTTCACTGGGATGGCGTTAGGGCTTGGACATGGTGTTGTGTGTGTGCCTCTTCCCCTCCTACCTGTGTCCCTCCTGCCTCTAAAACCTGGTGCTTCACTGGTGCTGGGATGGGACCAACTCCCTGATGTGTGATGTTACACACTGTTATGAAGGGTGGGGGGACACAAAAAGAATGATCTTTAGGGAAATGGGTAGAAAAATCAGCATTTTGGTCTTGTCCTTCTGGCCTTGCCCAGGAGATCGCTTTCTGGCCACTCCTGCAGTCAGCAGAGGATTTTTATCAGGCTGCTGGAAGGGACACAGAGCCATCAGCTGCTATAAGACTTTGTTGGTGAAAGTCTTATTAGCGTGTCCTAGATCAGAAATGGAGCAAGTCAAAGCAGCCTTGGAAGAGGTGCACTTGCTCAACCTTTTACTTGGACTCAGGGAAGGCTTGAGGGTTGCTGGTGTGTTTTGGCAGCGGCTGCTCACTGGGAAGGCTTCGTTTGTCTGTTTACTTAACCCCATCATTGTAGCAGTGCCCCTGAGTGTCACGCCATGGTCTCTGGAGGGTCCGGGAGGTGTTACGTGACCACTTTTGGACCCCATCCAGGAGTCAGGGGCGAAGGTGCTCTTTCCTGGGAAAGCTTGGATGGTTCCCATGTAGCAGAAGGAGGGCTGAACAGCCCAGCATCAACCCCCTCTCCTCTGCTGCCCCCCCTTTCCTCTCTGCCATCACCTCCCCAGTGTGTCCCTCATCACCGGTGCCCTCTGCCATGGGACCAGGCCCCAGGGGGGGACATGGGACCTGCTCAGGTACTTGCATCACAGCAGGAGCTCCTTCAGGGATGCTCCAGCAGAACACCCATGCATGGACCCCATAATTTAACCTCTTCAAAGCCTCTGGGTCCCTGAATGGGGCTGTCCCCTCCTCCACACCCAATACTGGCTCTGCCTTTGAGAGCAAGCCGTGCTTATTGGCATCCTCTGCCATGACGGGCTCTCCGAGAAGGTGTGCAGGGCTGGGATGCATGGCACAGTGGGATGCTGGACCACTGGCTTAGGACCCTGAGAGAGCTGGGTTAGGGGAAGAAAGGTGAAAAACAGGGCTCTCGGGCTTCACCTCCCTTCCTTGCTCTCCTGGCCTCTTGGAGCATACAGCCACCAGCCAAGTGCTCAAGGGTGAATCCGCAAGAGGCCAAATCTTGGCTCTTTGCACTCCATGTTCCCTCTTAGCAGTAGCACCTCAGCTGGACCCCGGGGAGGACTTGCACCCCAGGGCTGTGGAGACGAGCTCACATCAGCCCCTGGGGTGAAATAAGCCCGTTTCAGCCTGGTTGCCATGTCCCCTCAAAGTGTCGGAAGATGCATTCAGGCAGCAGGAATGAGAAGGGCTTGAGCTGGGGGGGAGGGAGGAGAAGGGAAATTAAAGGAGGGAAAAAAAAAGGAAAACGCCACTCGCTGCAAAGCGAGCGAATTCTCCAATAAACCTGAATCTGCTGAGAATACATTTTACAAACATGCAGCGAAGTTGGCCGCTTTTGTTTGGGCGTTTGTTAAGCATTAACTAAAGAATGCCATGGTCCAGCCTGCTCGGTGTGAAACCTAATTCTCCCCCTTTCTGGAGCCATGGCATGGAGTGCTCAATTTTTTTCTCTCTGTAGGACTGCAGCCTTCTGGTACTCCAGCCAAAAAACACTCATATTTTAGCAAGCTTAGCCCCAGCCCCGTTGCCAGGCAGTAAAGCGAACACTTGTCCGCCTCGGGGGGGGGAGGGAGCCGGGAGACGGGGAAGGGTCAGGAGAAGAGCCCCGGGGAAAACATCCCTCCTCTGTTCCACTGGAGAGCTCTCTGAGGGCTTGGGGTGCACAGGGAGAGAAATGAGGGCAGCTGTGGGTGTTTTCCTCCATCAGCTTGGGAGCCTGCAGACACAGTGTGGTTTTGGAGGTGCCCAGGATCACTGGTGCTGAGTTGTGCTCTGAGTTGTGCTCCCCATCCCCAGGATGTGCCAGCCTGCTCTCCGTAGCACTGAGATGGACTCAGCTCTTTCCAAGTTGCTCCCATGGTCTCAGCACCCCTCCCACCAGGGCTAAGGGTCCCTGTGGTGCCCCATGGCTGCAGCTGGGGGATGCCCTCGCTGTCACCAGGTTGCATTCATCCCCCTTCCTGCTTGGCCATGGTCCATGCCCTCTGCCTCATCCTTTGGCTCCACGAGGGCCGGAGTGGGGACAGGGTGACATGAGCCCGGCAGCAGCAGGGCAGTGGCTCGCTCCCAAGTTGTGGGTGCAGGGTTGACAGCAACTGGCATTTTTCCACCGCCAGCCTCTCGAGGACCCAGTGCTGACGTACCCCCTTCCAGCGAGTGACAGTGAGTGAGAAGATGACCAAGTGCCAAGACAACTCAATCCGGTGTCCTCGCTCCCTGTGGCTCGTTGCCGGCGCTCACCGCCAGCCTCCTCCCGTGCCCCTTGTGCCATGCGTGGCCATTGGCTCATCCCCGTGCCAGGGTCATGGCCCTGGTGGGATTCATCATTTGGAGATGGCTCTGAGTGCCAGGCTGGAGCTCCCTGCACCTCCTGACGGGTTGGTCGGGATCTGCTCAGGCTCCGCCTGGGCCACGATGAGAGCATGGATGAGCTGGTCAGGTCTCTGCACAGGTGTATAGGATAACCCAGCATCCCTGCGGATGTGTCTGCTCCGGGCAGCCCCGGCAGGAGAGCTGCTCCCTGGGGACCAGTGCCAGTGTGGGGTCACTCAGGGGCTGCCCCTGCCCCTCTCACCACATCCCTAGCGCAAGCTGGTGCAGGCAGGGAGGGAAGCATCCCCCCTTCCCAGCAGAGCTGCCTCACCTTCCCCGCCGCCCGAAGCAAAGCTCCTCGCGGCGATTGAGGTTTGTCCGTCACGATTTAATATCGGCGTCCCTGCCCCGCCGCCCCCGCCCCGGGAGGCTCCGCGGGGCCGCGTTTGTATGCGGCGCACGCAGACAGACAGCAGCCGGGAAGCGCCCGTCAATCACGGCCCCTTTCAGCCTGTCACCTCCGAAGAAAGGCAGAAAGAGGGGGTGGTGGCTCCGGTGGGAAAGCGGGGCTGCCCGAGCTGCACCCCGTCCGTCCGCTGGGAAGGGACACGGCATGCAGCACCCCAGAGGTGGCTTTGGCCATGTGTCGGCATTTCTAGGTCTCAGTGATGCTGCGTTGATGGGAAACCCCAAAGGAGAGGTCTGGGGTGCTTTTTTGGGAGGGAGGAATGGGGAGGACTGCACCTAGGGGGATATGCCCAGTGCCACCAGAAATGTTGCGCTTTTGGAAATGCCCAAATGCTTTGCTTCAAGGTTTCCTTGAAAGCCACCTCCAGGCCCCTTTCTGCTTCAAAACTTCAGATTGTCATTTCAAAACTTCAAAAAAAGAAAAAGGCAAATTAATCAATACAAGAACAGGAATATTTTTCTGATTGGACACAAAAGGCTATGTGTTGTGATAAAAATTGCTCACATCGCTGGTTTTTTCTTCCAGTTCCTGTAAGTTGAGTGGGTTGGTTTAATTCACAAAGAGTCACTGTCAGTGCTTCAATGAGGTGTTTATTGAGCTGCTGGTGGCAGCCTGGTTCTCCACCAAGCATCCCAATGCTGAGCAGGTCTCCCTGTCTGGTGCCCTGGCCAGCTTCCCACCTGGGTAAACAAACCCAATGCTGCCAGTCAGGCCTGACTTAGCTTTGGAACCACAGGTTATGGAAGGAAAAAAAACCCTGCTGAGAGCTAAAGCATCCCTAGGATGGCATAAGTGAAGGTTGCTCCCATTGCAGTTTAGGGGGTGGTTATTTGTCCTTGGTTTAAAGTCCCAGAGCCCATCCTTGTTCTCCTCTGGGCAGTCTCCTGTAGGGAAATGTAATCTCAGAGTCCCCTCCACAGGAGCAGGGAGGCACACAGAGGGGGGAGAAAAGATGGCATTTGCTCTGTGGCCTGCTTGCAGCAGGAGAGAGCTGGGCATGGAGCTGAAGGTCCCAGAGATGGAGGAAAACCTCTCTGGATCCAGGCTGGTGTGTCTCACTCAGGCTAAGATGGTAAATTAATTGTTAAATCTGGTGCTGGAAGAAAATTTTCTTTCAGCCCCCGTCTCTGACCAGGGGAGTTCCAGCTGGGTTATCTATGCCTATGTGGGGTTCTTCCCAAAGGGGTGCATCCATGCATGGGGTTATCCATATGTGGGGCTGTCCATGCATGGGGTTATCCATGTGTGGGTCTGTCCATGCATGGGGTTACCTGTATGAGGAGTTACCCATGGAAACTGTTATTCCCCAGTGCCTGTAGAGTAGCTTGTACAGCCTGGGTCTCAAGGGAGCTGGGACACCAGCAAGACCCTTTGCTCCCTCTCCATTTCTACCTGTGGGAGACTGTGTTTTGTCTGCCTGTGACCTTTTAGTGCCTGAGGTCTCAGTTTATTGTGTGTTTATAAGGAGCTCTTTATGGTTTCGTACTGTGGAAGAGGTTTTATGGGGATTTCTCTGCAGCTCACATTGCCCAGGGATGGGGGAGTCCTGTGTTGGGCAGAGAAAGACACCTGGGCTGACCAGCATCCCTCAGTGGGAGCTGCTTTGAAAGTAAAGCCCTTTATTCAGCCCCTAGGAATGGCTTTAAGTGTCTGATGTCAGGCAGCCATTTACCTAAATCTCACACCTTCCTGCTGTGCAACGCACTTTGGGCTTGGAAACATCCACTGCTGGGTTGGTGCTGCTGTGCCTCGTTGGCAAAGGTTTGTGGCTCTCTAATAAGTGCCCTGGAAACAAATTTTGGGCACATTTATTCATGGAGATTAGATGGCAGTAAAGTAATACCTTATCAATATTTTATTACTGAGAGCAGTTGGTAATCCCAACAGGTAAGGCTTAAACATCATTTAAACAGGATGAGAATGTGTTGCCAGATGAATACAAATCACCTCCACTTTGACATAAAAGAGACATAATTAAAGATGAAGTGACTACAGAAATATTAACGCAAGTCAGTGTGTGTTTGAGCTGGAACAAGAAAAAAACGACTCTTCAGAAGGGGTGCTGTCAAGGGAATACACATCCCTCTCTTGCCAGGGCAGACATAGGGGTGTTGGAAATACATAGATCTTAGAGACAGGCAGTTGTATGTAAACTTGGGAAATTAAAGCTGAATGTAGAAAAATAAAAGCTACTAATGGCAATATGTGGAATTATAAACTCCCTAACCTTTACCTTTTATTTGATGATTTCCCACTTTTTGTGGTGATCGTAGTGTTTTGTAAAAGCTTTTTAACACCCCTTTCCTGCTTCTTTGGGAATGCCACCTTTTGCTGAGCATGCCCAGGATTTGGCTGGCATGGGGAGATTGTTGCACCAGACCCTCGTGCTTGCCAACACTGTTTGGGGAAAACCTTGGAGGGAGCAGGCACTTTTTTAAATGATCCCCATTTTCTGATGGTTTTCCCACGGGGGTTTTGCATACATCTGGTCCTCTGCTTGGCCGAATGGGGCTGATTCAGCACATTTCCTATGTGGGTTTTTGTAACAGCCAAAAAAAGAGATGGGACTGAAAGCCTGCTGATGGCTGCAGGGCTGCCTGTCCCCTCCCCAGCCCCACAGCCCCCAGCACCCCCCAGGGATGACATGTGGGATGGGGACCATGGAGGTGGGAGCTCTCTGGGGCCAGTGGAAGACTGAATGCAGCACTCCCTGTGCAGGTCCCTGGGGCATCCCCAGGCTGGGACTCAGGCAGTGCTCGGAGATAACCTCTGCAGGATGTGTGCTGACTTTTGACTTCTCTTTCTGGGCCAAAGTCACCAAGACAAGGGAATAATAATGTCCAGTTCCCACAGATATTTCGAACAAGACTGGGTAAACAGTGGGTTTTTTTCTCTATGATGTCCAAGCCATGAACTCAGACATCTGGGTGTGGCAAAGAGGTTCTGGTTTGATACCTTCAAATATCTCTGTTGGTCATCCCATTTGCTGAAAATTTCTAGCCTAAGGTTAATTCCAGGTGCCTCCAAGTCCTCTCAAGCCAACACTGATGCTGCCACCTCTGCTCTTCTCAGTGCAGTTTCCCCAGCTGTAAATCATTGATCGTTCTCAGTAAGGACATTTAAAGCTGGAGAAAGAAAAGTTCTGTTTCAACCTAAAGTGTTATTGCTGTTGTTATTATTATTGGCTTTTAAGTCTAAAGCCAGTGTGTCGAAACCTAGGAACGGTTTAATTAGGGATGCCTCAAACACTGTCACGTCAATGTCAAGGAAGAAGCTTTGATGTGTCAAATCTTCAGTCTGGCACTGGCCTTAACCCCAAATTTGCTGTCTTGGAGATTTTTATGAAATATTAGACATTCCTGATGTGTTTGCAAGTGGGAATGGGGTGACCCAGGCCAGAGGGATGGAGTGGTTTTTGGGTGAGTGAGAGTGGGGATGCTTTCTGCAGGTGCTTGTGGAGAGGCACGGATGAGCTCCCTGGCCTGATTGCTGTCTCTAGCATCTTCTTGGGTCTAGTCATGAGCTGGAGGCAGGTGACATGCGGAGGTGGCTTGATAAAACTCAGGTGGATGTGGTGGTGTCTTGTGGTGGTGGTACCTGGGCTGTTGGGCTTGGTACCTTTTTTTTTTTTCACCTGGAGCATCTGAATGTTGGGGTCTTCATCACTCGACCACATTCATGGTAAGCACCTGGTAAGCACCAAAACTGCTGAAGCTGACCCAAAGGCAGCGTCCCCCCATTGGCACGGGATGAGCGTGCAGCACTGAGAGCACGTCCCCTGTCGCTGCGGGATGCCAGCATCGTTGCCCCCAGTGCAACCCCCACACCAAGGGGGTGACACAGTGGTGCCGTGTCAGCGCCCATCTCCCCACCACGGGTACGCCCTCCCTTGTCTCACGACCTGCGGGGTGTCACAGCGGGCTGTCCTCTTGCTTGTCCCGCAGGCTGTTCGCGGTGAAATGCGCGGGGTGCCTGGAGGCCATCGCGCCCAGCGAGCTGGTGATGCGCGCCCAGAAGAGCGTCTACCACCTGCACTGCTTCTGCTGCTGCGTCTGCGAGCGGCGCCTGCAGAAGGGCGACGAGTTTGTGCTGAAGGAGGGGCAGCTCCTCTGTAAGGGCGACTACGAGAAGGAGCGGGAGCTGCTGAGCTTGGTGAGCCCGGCTCTGTCGGATTCTGGTAAGGGGCCGCCCGCGCCCGGCGTCTCCCTGGCTGGTCCTGCTCCGAGGCCCCTGGGGGTCTGGAGGTGAGGTTTGGGCTCGCTGTCCTGGACTTCTGCCCTTTGGTCTGAGGGGATAAGCTCCGTAAGCACCACTGGATCCTCCAGCCAGCCTCTCCCACCTCAGTGGTAAGGGCTTCAGCAGGGAGCTCAGCAGTGAGGGGCTGCAGGGCCGCAGGATGCTCTGTGGACCATCCCATCTCATAAGGCTCGTTTCTGTAAGGGTTTGTGCTCCTGGCCTGTGCACCAGCACCCTATCCCAAGAGGTGTGCAGCTTCCCCGGGTGTGGGAGGGAGAGCTGACCACTGACTACCTTGGGCTAAACCTTTGTGCCTCCCCTGTGCCTCACTGTCCCTGCCTGGGATGCTGGAAAGGTTCAGAACAGGAAATGAGCTGCTTCTGCGGTAGTCACCCCATTTAATAACAAGGGGAAACTGAGGCACAGAGCTGAAACGTGAGCTGGCAGCAGGGAGCCTGCAACCCTTGTGTCCCCAGCAGCTTCTGAGGCAGCTGATGGCCAGAACCAGCCTGCTGACCCAGCATGGGGCACTGTGGGGACACTGCAGAGACAAGGGGGGCTGCAGAAGAGGTGGCACTATGGCTGGAAGTGGGCAGGGGGCTGGCATCCTGCTCCAGCCAGGGTGTCGCAGCAGGGTTAGGCTGCCCAGAGCATCAGACCAGCATTAAAATGTGTATCTGCAGTCAATGCAAATTAAGTCCGAATGTTTCCCAGGAAGACAAATTTAGTAAGAAAGCCCAGCACTGGGGACTGGGAGGGTGGAAGTGATGTGATGATCTGCTAGCCAGAATCCTCGTGATAACACCATCCTCACAGAGCCCTGCTCCTCACCAGGCTGGCAAGCCCCTGCCTGGGTCTCTCAGTTCCCCTTAAAATCCCTCACTGGGGAAAAGTCTGCTTTGTGGAGGGAAAGGATTTACCTTTGAAATCCTCTGTTCTGGAAAGGGCTTCCAGCAACTGTGGGCAGGCCAACTGGGGCTGTCTTTTCCCTGCTGGAGCAAAGCACTGGATTTAAAAAGAGTAGAAATCAAGATTAGGAGTGTGTTGTTAAGGTGTGAAGCATGGACACGACGAAGCTTGGTGCTCTCTGTCACTGGAGTGTTGTAGCTGGGAGAAGATTTGTGAAGGGATGGGGATGGTTTTCATAGATACAGAGCAAAAATTGCCCAAAGCCTGTATTTCTCTTTAATACTGGTCTCCTCTGCAGCAAGAGCCCATCTGTCCTGCCGCACCGCCTGTGTGGGTTCTGTGTGAGCTCTGCAACCCTGCTCGCTCAGGAGAAAAAATCCTCCCTGCAAATAACGATGGTGATGTTTGATAAATAGAGTGAGGCCATGGGAGGAGGTGGCTGGGGGGAGCTGGTGAGTGATGGCCCAGCACTGGAGGAGCTGGAGAGGCAGGAGTGCAGGAGGATCCAGCACACTGGCACTGGCTCTTGCCTTAGCCCTGGGAAAGTCCTTAACTGATTGAAGAATTACTATTTTTTCCTCTGGGATGTACAAACTCTTTCAGTTAAAATAGGAACCAATGAGGAGATGTCGTGCGGAAGAGAAAGCAAATTGGCCACAATGGTTTGGGTTTGTTCCTAGTGGGGGAAAAGGGCAGTTGGGGAAAGGTTGGGGAGCTTTTCCTCCCCAGCGACTCATCAGCCTGTGGTCCAGCCCCACTGCCAGCAGCTCCGGCCAAACCAAGAGCTTCAGCTTAGCAAAAACCTCCGGGGAAAAGACTTATTTTGGTGGAAACTCCAGCTGAGAGCTGAGGGATGTGAAGGGCCAGCGTGGGAGTCAAAAGGGCAAGGCAACCCCTTGGCTGATCGGAAACCCAACCCGAAGCCCCTGACATGACCTGGCAGCATCTGACTGGGGGGTCCCAGCCCTTCCCATCTCCCCACAGACCCCATAGCTGGGCCCCGCCGCCATCCCTGCCTGCTTTTGGTGGCTACCAGCAGTTTGTCTTGGGAAGCTGCGTGGCTCTGGGGACAATGACACAGCGGGGACCAGCCCAGGTACACGTTCCCCGTGGATGCTCAGTGTATGGTGGTTTCTCCCCCTCCTGCTGCATCGCCCCCAGACCCCGTTGCCATGCCAGGAGATGCAGAGCGGTGTCCCCTCTCTGGCACCACTCCCAGATGCCCTTCACCAGCAGCATGTGATGAGCTTGTCCAGCCTCTTCCCTG
>VXAD01009108.1:80475-122214 GCA_013399195.1 Dicrurus megarhynchus | reverse complement strand
CCCTGGGGGTGTGCAAGCGCGCCGGCGGCGCCCCCGCCAATCAGCTCCCGCAGCTTCCCAGCCCCGCGGCCGCACTGGCTCTCGCGTGGGACACGCCCCTGAGAGGGGCCCAATGAGAGCCGAGCACGGAGCCGCACCCTCGTGCCCCGCCCGGCGCCACCGCCCTCACCGGCCGCGGGGACATGGCAGCCCCCGGCCCGGGAACGGACCCCCTGCCCCGGCCCCGAAGAGCAGCTGCAAGTCTGGTGCCGGCAGGTCCCTGCGCACATGGCAGGCTCATTCCTCGGAAAAAGGGCGGCCCCGGCGCTGCACGCGACAGGGGATATCCTCCTGCCAGCTCTCCCTGGGCAGGAGCCGAGCCGTGCTCTGCACCTTAGCTGAGACCCCCGGCAACCCTCAACAAGGGATTGTGGATGGGTGAATGGGTCTCGCTCACGGTTCCAGGGGAGAGCACGGGTGGGACCCATGGGAGTCCCCAGGGGGAGCCACGTACGTCAGCCCCAGCCACAGTCATGGACCACTCGCTGGTGAGACAGAAATGCTTTAATGACCCCAGGACTAAATCCACTGCTACTCCCTCCCCACCATGTTCAGTCGACCACCAGGCTGCTGCTGACCGTCGGCAGGAGCTCGAAGAAGCCCTGGAAGAAGAGAGGCCATCAGGGCGGGCCAAGCAAGGCAGTGCGGGGTGGGGGGACAGGCAGCGGGGGCAGGCAGCAGCTCCCTGTCACAACGTCATAGTAGGCAGCTACTCGCAGAGAACAGGACCGCGTCACCATAGTAACCCATTGCTGACTCAAGGCTAGCACCGGTTGCCATAGGAACTATTTAGGGATGACAGTCACTGGGGAAAGCTGGGATGAGAGGCAGCACCTCCGGAAGCAGCCAGTACCTGCGCTGCTCTAGAGAGTTGGGGAGCTCTGTGGGATGGCTGTGCTCAGCCCCAAAGCAGGGACTGGATGGGGACATGGGCATGTGGGAAATGTAGAGCAGCAGGGAGAGGGCTTTAGCACAGGATGGGGGACACAGGGCTCACCTTGAAGAGGGTGATGCTCTGAAGCACCCCCGAGGTACAGCACATCTCCCGGATGGAATGCATGGCCAGCTGTGGGCAGCCAATGTCCAGCACACGCAGCCCCAGGCGGGAGGCCAGAATGGGGCCGATGGTGGTGCCGCAGGGTGTGTCATTGCGCACCATGAACTCCTGCACAGGGACAACACCTCAGCAGCTCCACATGCTGCCCCATGGCCTCCCACATGGGCCCTCACCCCTGAAGGGAAGCAGCACTGACCCACGCCAGGGTTCAAAATGCTCCAGAGATAGGACACACTCGGACCAGGCTCCCATCCTGCTCACCAGCCCACTCCCTGAGGCAGCCCTGGAGCTGGAGCCCCAGAGCAACACGCAGCACACAGACCCCAGTGGGGTCAGACATGGTAACAGGGGTGGAGCTCTGGCAGAGACCCCCTCTGACAAACCCAGGAGTTGGACTGCAGCCCAAACTCCTACTGTTCAAGGAGGGCTCACCCAGCCCTGCTCACCTGCAGAGGGACACCCACACGGGCGGCAATATCCCGGATTACGGCTTCAGTGACAGCTGTGGAGGCGTAGCGCTGGTTGCTGTTCACTTTGATCACAGGGCCCTGCACAAGGAAAGGTACTGCAGGCCCATGATGGGACCCAGGGATAGTCAGTGGCCCTGGAAACACCCATGCCCAGGCAATGCTGCACCACCTCAACACACCAGACCATTCTCCCGTCCCTGGATGAGCCCATGGGGATGGGGACAGCACTTCCATGGGGACAGCCCCAGCTCAGAGCAGGGAAGGGCTCTAGGGACAAGACTGGGATCCCAAGTGATTAACATCAGACAGGTGGCATAGTCAAATCCCATTGCAGGATAAACATTTCCCATTTGAGTGCTCCTGAGTTGTGTCCTGTGAGCAACTGGGCAACCCACAGTGCTGCAGGACAGACAGCAGCCATCCTAGACCAAAGCAGAGGGCTGCCCTCACCTTGTGGAAGGCTGGACGATGATTCTCCTCATGCTTGTCCCTGTAAAGGAGAAGCAAGAGTTTCACACCTTAGCCTTTAATCCCTGCTGCAATAAGGACTGTCCTGTCTGTACTACCTGGGGAGTGATGGGGATATGTCCCACAGGTGGCAGGGCAGGCTGCCCTCACCTGTGGCACGGCTCAGGCTACTCACACATAATTGGGGTGCACAGCGTGGGCCATATCAGCACTGATCATGTAGGACTTGGCCACTGCCTCCTCGAAGGCTGTCAGGTTGTGTGGCGATGCCGAGATCCGGCGCAGCACCAGCTCCGTTAGCAAGGACTCCGCGCCCTGTGCACTCTCTGACCCTACCTGCCAAGGATCACCATCAGCACAACCCCGCAGCACCACAGGGGCCACATGAGTGACAGGGGGCTCCCTAAAGCCAGCAAAGCAGCTTCCTACCACACCAGTCCTTCCCACCCCTGCCTGGGCCATGCTCCACGTGGGTGTAAGAAAATCCCTGCTTCCTCCACTGGGGTGTGGGATCTCTCTCCTGCTAGACATGGCTGGGGAAGAGCAAAGAACATGGAGCCCCTTCCAGTGCCAGCCACCCCACAGCCGTGCCCCTCGCTCACCTCCTCGTTGTCGTAGAGTGCAATGAGACGCACGTTAGGCTCCTGGGAGAGGGATGAGGGTGCTGCACACGAGTCAATCAAGGCCTGCAAGGTCAGGGGGGAATGGACACCAGCCTGAGTGTCACCCCATGTCGGGAATCTCAGGACTGAGCTATCGGGAAATCCCCCAGGAGAGCACAAAACATGAAGGAAGGGAGCTGTGGGCACACATATAGCCCAGTGACAGCAGGAATCACCCCTGGGAGCTGCTGGGAACCGCACACACCCAGCGAAGCGGGCATCCAACCCCAGGTCCTCCAAGAATCCAGACCCATTCCACGATAACTCCCTGCAGAGCCTTGGGCCAGCCCAAAGCTGAGCTGGGCTGCATGGGGGCCATGCTGCAGCCTCCAGGTTCTTTTCCCTCTCACCTGCAAGGCACAGTAGCAGCTGTGCAGGTTGTCCAGACGTGGGGAGAAGATGAACTCGTCAAAAGCACCACCCAGCGTCTGCAGAGAGCCAAGAGGAGAAGGGCACAGGCTCTGGGTCACCAAAAAGTACCTGCCACTGGGTCCCCATTCCAGTACCCTTATCTCTGCCTCTCAGGAGCAGCTTCCTCTTGTTCCGTTCAGCTCCCAGCCCTGGCACACCCCAGGCAAAGGATGTGTGCCAGGTAACACCTGTGTAGTGCCAGCCTGTAGGCTGTACGCAGACAGAGGGAGGCTCCTGTCCTTACTCACCGCTGGCTGTGTATCTGCCAGGCATAGTTCCAGCTCCACAATCTGCTCTGGTTTCACCCCCAGCTGGGGGCAGATCAGAGAAAGCAGTACAGGGCTGTGCCGCTCTGCCTGGGAAGAAAGCACAGCTGCGGGCAGGGCAGGCAGCAGATGGCAGGAGAAACTCCTGGTTTCCCCTTGCAAAGCTGTGCCTGCTTATGCTGGCAGAGTCCTCTCTCCTACTAACATGTCTCATGTTCAAGCCCCCAGCTCACCCAGGACAGCTCTCTGCCCCTGTGCCAGCCCCCCTCCCTGCCCTGCCTTCTCAGGGAGATGTACCCCTTCTACACTGGCTGCAGACAAGGGTGAGAAGAGAGAGATGGCTGAGCAGGAGCAGATGTGCCATGTACACAGCTGTGAGGCAGGGTGGAAGGTTACCAGCAGTCCACAGGGGGAAGGGGAACCTGGTGGCAGGTCCCTGAGGACTGAAAATCAAAGGTAACAAGAGTCCCTGCTGATCCTTGCCACACAGCTCACCTGGGCCGCAGCACTGCAAGGTGTGGACTCCATAAGCACCTCCTTTTCCAGCTCCTCCTGCACAGCAGTGGCCAGAATGGGAACCCTGTGGGGGTCAGGAACATTAACTCCCAGAGCTTTGCTCACCTCACCTGCTTGGGTCACACACTGCCAACGCTTCCTGGGGTGTTTGCCTAGCTCCTCCAGGGAGCAACTACTATGCCAAATGGAGAAAGAATGCACATTTCAAGCACAAATCTATCGTACCACCTCAGGACACCCCAGTGTCCTTTCCCAAATCCTATGCTTGGAAGCACCTCCTGGAAGGACTCTATGGGGCTAAAAGCCACTGCAGACCTCCCCACTGCAATGAGGGGCTGCCAAAGGGAGAGCTGAGGTGGGGCTCTGATCTAGCTGGGTCCCAGGGGTCAG
Organism: Dicrurus megarhynchus; assembly: GCA_013399195.1. NCBI lineage: Eukaryota > Metazoa > Chordata > Aves > Passeriformes > Dicruridae > Dicrurus > Dicrurus megarhynchus. The sequence continues at coordinate 117,935 of VXAD01009108.1, read as the reverse complement.
GGCTAGGCCAGGCCTTACAGGTGGTGCTCGGTGTTGGGCCCGAAGTTCTCATTGATGCTGCGCTGCAGATGGATGGCCAGGTGAGGAATGCGGAGGATGGGCCGGTCCACACGCACCAGGCGCTGCTCCAGGCGCCCCGAGGCTTGGTCCTGAAACACAAGGAGGACTTCTGGGGCCAGACCTGCAGGGCTAAGAGGTTGCAGCAGGTCCCACACTGTGTGGGAGTCAGCGACCCAGAGCCAGAGACACACAGCTATCTGACTGTGCATTGCCCTGAACCAGACTTACCTTTATGATCACCCTCCCAGCCACAGTCAGGTCACGGTCGAACCAGGTGTTCCAGATGCCCCCTCCATAGGTCTCCACGCCAACCTGCACTATGCCCACCTGTCCGCGCTTAGAGCGACGCTTCACCTGGGCAACAGCAGAGGTGTCACTGCTGGTGCCACGAAGGGCTGGGGACTGGGCAGTGGGTGGGAACTGGGCAGCACGTGCCCAGAGCCTCATCCCTGATGCTGCCAGCACAGAGTGCTGTGAGGGGCTTTGCAGGACAGGGGACACAGAGAAGACAGCAGCAGGCAGAGCAATGCAGGGGGTCAGCATGGGCTGCTCTGGGTGGCAGATTTGGGAGGTGTAGGGAGCCAGTAATGGTGCTGCAGGGCACAGGGGTAGTCAGAATAGTTTTTGCTCGTGGCGTGAAACTGGAGGACCCCAGAGAAGAACTCAGCACCCAGCCGCGTGGACCTTACCCTGAGGCAGGGGCTGTCGGTGTGGGCCCCTAGCAGGCTGAACCCATTCCCGGGCTGGAACTGGCCGCCGACGGCGAAGGCGATGAGGGTGGAGTAGTTCCTGGTGATAAAGTACTGGAAGCAGAGGGGTAGAGGTGAGGCGTCCCGTCCACCCCCGGCTCCCGCTGCCCCGTCCTGGCCGGGCCCACCTTCTGCGCCGGCCGCACGTCCCAGTGCTCCGTCTCCTTCAGCTCCTGGAAGCCGGCCTGCAGTAGCCGGCTGCGGCATTCGGCCACCACTGCGGGGGAAAGAGCCGTCAGGGCCGCCCGCGTGGAAGGGGAAGAGGGACGGGGAGGGGTCCGGGCGGGTGCTCACCGTGGTACGGCGAGGGACTGCGGTTCACGAACTTCACCAGTTCCTGCGCCGCCGCCTGCGCCGCCGCCTTCGAGCCCTGCGCCGCCGCCTGCGGGCACCGCCGTCACCGCACATCGCGGGCAAAACCCCGCCCCGGGCCGGGACCCCCGNTAGCCCTACACCCCGCAATCCCTGCCCCATAATCCACACCCTGCAATCTGCACCCAGCCCTACACCCCGAAATCCACACCCTGCAATCGGCAATGTGCACCCTGCACCCCATAACCTGCGACCCCACGATCCACACCCTGCACCTTGCGCCCTATACCCGCCACCATGCACATCGCACACTTAGCCTGCACCCCACACCATGCAATCCACACCATGCACCCCTCAGACCAGGCAAACCCGGTGCCTGACAGAGCTAGGGCAGAGCTGAATTAAGGGCAGGTGGCAGAGGGACACAGCCAGGAGGGGCTGGGGTGGGAAGCAAGGGGCAGGATCAGGCTCCACAAGGATGGTCACCCATCCTGCCCTGGTGTGCCCCAGTTCTGGTGCTAACTAGGGGAGCAAGGGCTGCCCCAAAACAGGGCTTGGCCTGCATGCAGTGGGGTGCAGGTGCACAGGGGAACACACTCACTTCCCAAAAGCTGGGTGACTCTGGAGTGCATCAGAGCCAAGCTGCAGCCCCCCGTCATTGTTGCTCTCCTGCCTTGGCATCTCCTGGCCCTCACAGGAAACAAGGCACAAACCTTTGGTGCCATGTTGGAGACAAATGTCTCTGAATGACAGCAATGCACTGGGTTCTGAGAGTTGGCACAGTGGCAGGGCAGCACCCCAGCTGCCTGTCAGCCCCAGGGGCACTCCCAAGGGATAGGACCCATTGGCCTCGCATGGTTTAGGGTGCCTCCTGCCCTTGGCTGGGTTCCCTGCATGGACTGGATGCAGCAATGGGGTTTTGGGTTTCAATCAGTCCTTGTGCATCATTTCCCAGCAGGATCCTTTCTTCCTAGCAATGGGTGTGTGGCCTTGGGAGATGGACGTGGCAGCCTGTGAGTGCTGCATGGGGCCCAGGTGGTGGGTGCCAGCTGGATTCCCAGCTCCTAAGCCACCCGCGTGGGCACTCTGTTAGTTGGAGACGCTGTCTGTGTTCTGAGGACTGGAAACTGGTGGTCCTGTTGCCCCTGACCCTGTGACTTGTCGTGCCGAGAGCTCCTGACAGCTCTGGATTAATGCTTTCAGCCCTCAGCACCTGCCTCTCCCCACCACCAAATGAGAACGAGCACTCCCACTGCCTGGCACCCTGCAAACAGACAGCTGGAGGGTCTCCATGTCAACCACAGCACAACACAGGGCCAGGCCCCCCCAGGCCAGACCCCCTAGGCTGGGACCAGGCTGGGAGCACCCAGCACTACAGCCCAGAGCTGGGATACGTGTGCCAAAGGGACATGCATGCCAGGCAGCCATCCCCACGCTCCTCCTGCCAGCATCACCTCCCTCTGCTGCCTGAACCCAGCTCAGGGCCAGGTGCTCTTGAATGGTTCCCAGGCTGTGCCTGAGGGACATCTGAGGACATTTGGAGCCCATGGCTTCCCAGCTGGTGGATGCCCAGAGTGGATGGGTACCCAGTGGGTGCTCAGGGTGGATGGTTCCTGGGGTGTGTGTGTGCAGGATAGGGCGTGCCTGGATCTGGGGTGTCAGAGCAGGAGTGAGTGGCAGGGCCGGGTGTGGCCCTCGTCTGGCCCTGCCGGTGTGAGCAAAGGGCAGTGCCTTGGCGTGCCACAGCTATTCCCAGCACAGCGGGACTTCCAGAAAAAGCTCCCGATGGCTATATCTGGGTGGGCTCTGACTCACCCCTGGCTGGGTGCCAAGGGCTGCACAGCACCTGCCGTGGCTGCCCCCTACCCCATCACCGTGCTTCTGGGAAGACACTGCTTCTGTCCCCATCCTGCGCTGCTCCATGAACCATCTGGTGCAGCAGGGAACCACAGGCAGCCCTTCCAAAACAGCACCAGCTCCTCCTCTGCATGTATGCACCCTGCTGCTGGGCTCATGTGTGTCCCCAGGGGTGCCTGGCAGGGACAGGACCAGTAGCGACAGGGCACTGTGGCCCTTCCCATGTCCCCTGGCAGCCCAGGTGGGGTTCTGGGCAGGCTTTGCTCCAGGAAGTGTTCCCTGCTGGCAGCAGGCTCTGTGGATGGGCAGGCAGTGCTTAGCCCTCCCTGCTGGAAGGGGTTAATGGAAAGATGGCCCAGGACAGAGACTGTAAACACAGAGCTCCAGGAAGTGCCACCCACTTGTCCCACTGCCTGCCAGGCTGCCTGGACCCCCCCTTACCAGCCCTGCCAGGATGAGCAAAGGGATGGCATCCATTAAGGCAGTCCCCCGCATCCCAGCCCACATGTCTGAGCATGGGAAAGTGAAATCACTGCCCAGGAATTGCTGGAGGCTGAGTGAATGGCCACCATGCCTTACGCGAGCCATCAGCGATGCAGCGGGTAATGCTACCTCATCTCGCTGGCATGGGTGATGCTATCGAGGCCTGCAGCATCCTTATGGACCACACAGCCACTCAGTCATTCCTGAGTCCAGATGGATCATGAGGGCAGCTGGGCATCCTCAGCATCTCCACACCACTGGGGCAGGTGAATGTCCCCGTGAGGACCATGAGGGCAGGTGGGCACACTCAGCCTGCCCCTAGGCAGCAGGGATGGGAGAACATCCCCAATATCCCCATGGATCACAGGGCCAGCTGTAGATGAGTGATGGGGCACGGGGATGCTTCAAGCATCCGCATGGATGTGAAAGTAGCTGGTCTCCCCCATCATCTACATGGCTCAGGGCAACAGCTCACCCCCAGCATCCTCATGAAACATGGAGGCAACAACTCACCTGGAGGACATACAAAGACCAAGGGAGCTGAGCAAACACCTCCCAGCATCTGTACAGGTTGCATCTGGACACCCCTGGCATCCATGCTTGCCATGGGGGCATCCAGGCACCCCCAGCGTTCTTGTGCCACTCACAGACTGGACAATGTCCTCAGCATCCCCATCACCTGGGGACATGGGGGTGGGGACCAGGAGCAAACCGAGAGTCTGTGCACCCCCTGGTTCTGAGCTCTGGAGTGGGCAAAGGCATGGGGGCAGCTGGGATGAACAGCAGGGGTGGGGGGGTTGCAGACATTCCGGAACCCACCAGCTCCTGGGACCCCATCAGGCCAGGCTGGGCCTTGCTCCAGGCAGGGAGGGAGAGCCACCTCCCTCCTATTTAGACAATAGCACGCGCCCAGGATCCGTCAGCACTGGGGAATGGGGCACACAGTCCTTCCCTCTTAGGGTAAAGGCGTCTGGGAGGCTCATGGCTGTAAAAGGAGCAGGATGAAGGAAGACAGCTAGGGGTCAGGAGGGAGGGGATGGACACCCTCACTGCTTCATTCCCAACCCTCAACTCACCCTTGAGCTAAGGCCAGGCATAAGAGGGCACTAGGGTCCTGGTGGCAGAGTGTAGGGACAAGGAGGGACCATCACCCTGTCCCCATATCCTGCCTAGCTTCAAGCCCCGAGACGCGCACAGCCCAAGGAGGCTGTGCTGGGTTTAAATCCCGGGGGAGCAGCAGGGAGGGAGGGCCAGGAAGGAGGGGCGGCTGCAGGATGCAGCTGGCTTTGCTCACAGGGATGTCATGACCAGAGGGAGTTGTTTGACATTCCAGCTCCAAAAGCCTTCCCGGCAGCAGTCTCATCCAAGGTTTGATGGAAGCTGGGACCAGGCCAGTGCGGGGGTTCAGGAGCCACTTCCCAGGCTCCGCCGGTCTGGGTCAGCCCGGCCTGGGATGGAGCTGTGGGGAGGCTGAATGGGGCTGGACAGGACAGGAGGCAGCCATGCACTTCTGGCCTCTGCAGCCTCCTCACTTTCTGCAGCCTCTGGGTCTTTAATTGGCACAGAGTGTTTGGCATCTTGTCCCTGGGATGGGAGTCAGGCAGGGTCTCTGGGTCTTGCACCTCATCCCTCCTTTCCTGTCACGCTGGGTCCTCCAAGCAGATGGGGATTTCCTAAGAGGCTTCTCCACCCTCTGCAAGACATGGGGCCCTTGCCTGCCCAGAGCCATACCGGAAGGCTGTCACAAAGCTAAGGAAAGGCCACTTCAAGCAGTCTGCCTTAGAGCAGGATCAGGAGGATGCTCCTGGTTAACCCCTCTGAGCTGCTTCCCCTCCAAAGAGCAGTGCCCAAGAGTGCATTTCCTCTCCCTGGAGCACCCCAACCCTGCACCCCCCCGCTCTGTGGGATGAGGATGGGAACAAGGGTGACCCAGGCCTGAGATGGGATTTGCATCAACCTACCTGAAACACCAGGGCAGGGTGCCAGGCACTTCTGGACACAGCATCCCTGAGGAGTCCATCCTCCCCACGCTAGCAGCTGGCACAGCAGTGGGGTGGAGTCATAAGAAGGGATGGTTTAACTCTGTTCCTGGTGGTGTGCTGTCCCAGATGCCCTGAGTCCCCCTCACAGGGCACCCACCTGCCCCTCTGCACACCGGCTAAGGGCCAGCTTGCCAGCGCTTGCAGCACAGGCAGGGCACACGTGCGGGGCTCTGGGATGTGCAGGGCATACTCGGAATGGGGCCAGAAGGACGAAGGATGCTGTCTGTTTTTCCATCTACTCTCCCCCCACACACCCCCCTTTCTTCCATCCTCCCCCTGCGCTGGGATGAAACAACCCCATCTGGAAATACCTTCCCTTTTAAAGGCAGGCTCCTCCAGGCAGCCTGTACCCTCTGGGAAGATGCCACATCACTCTGCAACTGAGTGGCTGGGAGAGGCTCCAGGGATGGGGGGCTTGGAGGGGCAGAAGGGATGCAGGGCATTGAGCATCTGCCCACCTGCATGTTTGTGGGACCCAGACTTTAGCTGGCTCCCCAAGTGACATGGAGCAGGGAAGCAGCAGGGAGGAGTTCTCCCAGGGCCGGGTCAGTTGAGAATGCTTCCATGACCATGCCCGAGCCTTTGCCTGATGCTGGTGCTGCCATGGGCGAGCCATGGCATTGCTTGGCATCTGCGTTACAGCCAGGACAGAAGGCTGGGAGGTGCAGGGCCGGGCAGGGCTGAGTGCTGTCCTGCTGCTGAGTCACCCTGTGCCCAGTGGCACCGTGGTCCCCTCCAGCAGGGCCTTCAGGGACAAAGGCACTGGGGCTGAGCCAGCTGACGTCAGCCAAAACAGCCCAGCTTGGACAGAGCTGGGGGTCACCAGGTGTGATGGGGAGTCTGGGGAGGAGGGGGTACTGCTCAGGCAAGGGGAACCCTCATGAGGGGTTCCCCCAGCACAGCCGCCCTCCCTCAGGATGTCCTTTTTAGGTGGCATGGGTTTGTGCAGGGCCGTGAGGGTCCCTGATGTAGCCCACCGCTTGTCCAGGAAGCTGTAGTGGAGTTTTCAGAAGGACTCAGAAATTCCCCATTCTGGGAGTTTTTGGGGTGCTGGGCTGGGCTTTGTGACCCCCAATGTGCTTCCTGGCCAAAGGGGAGACTGAGGAGACAGGGTAGAGCCTGCAGTGCCTCGGGATAACCTGGGGACCTTGTTCTGCTCTTAGGGTGCTGGGGATCAGAGAGGGGCTGGGGCTGCTCCAGGCAGGGTCACCGTCCAGCTGTTCTCTCCACACGCCTGGAGCAAGAAGGGTTAACAGAGTGCCTCCCCCACTATAAATACCACGTATGTATGTCCCACACCCCACGAGTATGAGCTGGGAAGGCTATTTTGGTTGAGTGCCTGCTGCTTTGGGAATGTGCCGGAGCGAGGACAGGGGCTGACGTCACTGTCACTGGGACTTGGACCCAGCACCTGCTTGGGGTCACTCAGCAGCACTCCGAAAGCACCCAGACCCTGGCCATTGCTCAGCCCCCCATGTCAGAAAGAGAGTTTGGGTGCTGGGTCAGTACAAGCACACTCAGGGCAGGAGTTCCCTCACATCAACCCCGCTCCAGGGCCCTTCCTTGCTCACTTTCTGGACGGAGGGGCTGGAGTCTGGCCCCACATGGAGACCTGAGCCTGGTGCTCTTGCCAGCGGGTGGGTCAGGGCATCATCAGGGGCCGTTTGGGATGCTCAAGACCAATTTGGGGACCACGGATACCTGGCATGGGGTTTGGCTCAAGGGGGTCAATAGATGTTGTGAAGGTCTGAGTTCCCTTCTTTCCTTCCACGGCGTCAGCCTGGGCTGTCTGTCTGTCTGTCCGTCCGGGCCCCCTGCGGGTAGCACTGCACCCTGACAGGGGGGTCACCACCAGCCTGCCCCACTTCCTCCCCTCGCACCCCCAGGGACGGGGCAGAGCAGTGGGTGCCGGTGTCGAGGCCTCACCAGGGGACTCTGGGGTGCCCAGGGGCCCTCGTTTCCCGGGGGGTGCGGGCAGGTGAGGGGCAGTGGGCGGGGGCTGCCGGCCATCCCCCCCGCAGCAGCATCCCCCAGCTGCCCGGCAGCAGCAGGAGGGGCGGGTGATGTCAGCAGGATACAAATAGCGGCGCGCGGGTCCCTCCCGACGCCTCTCCGAGCTGTGCCGGCCGCTCGCCAGCCCTCCGCCTGCTCCCTGCTCCGGCCTCGCCTCCCCACGCCGCCACCATGAGCCAGTCCTACTCCTCCAGCCAGCGGGTCTCTTCCTACCGCCGCACTTTCGGCGGCTCCCCGGTCTTCCCTCGTGCCTCCTTCGGGGGCAAGGGCAGCAGCGGCAGCTCTGTCACCTCCCGCGTCTACCAGGTGTCCCGCACCTCGGCTGTCCCCAGCCTGTCCACCTTCCGCACCACCCGTGTGACGCCCCTGCGCTCCTACCAAAGTGCCTACCAGGGTGCCGGCGAGCTGCTGGACTTCAGCCTGGCAGATGCCATGAATCAGGAGTTCCTCCAGACCCGCACCAACGAGAAGGTGGAGCTGCAGGAGCTCAATGACCGCTTCGCCAACTACATCGAGAAGGTGCGCTTCTTGGAGCAGCAGAATGCCCTCATGGTGGCTGAAGTGAACCGCCTGCGGGGCAAGGAGCCCACCCGCGTGGCCGAGATGTACGAGGAAGAGCTGCGGGAGCTCCGGCGCCAGGTGGACCTGCTCACCAACCAGCGGGCTCGTGTGGAAGTTGAGCGCGACAACCTGCTTGATGACCTGCAGAAGCTCAAACAGAAGTGAGTGGGGGGGCCCTGGAGAGTCCCTGTGGGCATCCATCCATGCATCTCTATCCCTAGGGGTGGGTGGGGGCAGAGCTCGCTCTGGCAGCCCCTCAAGTGCTGGCTGCTATCCTTGTGCCTCATGCTCAGTGCCCGTAATGACCCCAGTACTCTGTCCCCCTTGACCATTTTCTGGTTGCCCAGGCAGCACGCAGAGGGTAGAGCAGCTCCCACAGCAGGGGTGTCCCCTATGCCCTCCCTTGCAGTGCGGCTGAGGCTGGGCTGTAACACCACAGGACACCCAGAGCTGGGAGACTGAAGTGCACCTCACCCCGGGCTCCCCATCTCTGCTCACACCAGGGAGGGCTGCTGGGCCCATGGGTGAGCTGAGCTCTATGGGATCCATACACAGACAGATGCAGTCAGGCAGGCAGAAGCGAGGGGGCAGATAACCCGGGGAGGGTGCTCCATCAGCTCTAGACGTGAAGGAGGGAGGGAAGGAAGCGGCTGCACTTCCGAAGGCCAGGGATGCTCCAGGCCTGCTGTGAGTGTCCATGGTGCCCTGTGGGCAGTGGGAGACCGCAGAGATGCTGTGGACCTGGCTGATGCTGGGGAAGAGCTGTGGCACCAGATCCAGTCCTACACCTATGGGGATTATATACAAGGGTGGCCAGGCTGAGGGACCCCCCAGGGACTGACCAGCGTGGGGAACCTGGCAGTAGGGGCAGGTATTCAAGGGGAGCTGTACGTTCTGATGATGATCTGCACCTTCCCTCCTGGATCCTGTGCCCTGGGGACACTATTCCCTGGGGGTGACACAGTCTGCTGCCTCCTTCTGTAACCCCAGCCACCACCACAGATGGCCAGCACTGGGGTCCTCCTGATGCTGGGGAGCTGGGGGTGGTGGCATGAAGGAACTCTCAGTGACAGGAGAGGAGCAGGGCCCAGAAAATACGGGTGTTGTGTTTCTGCCACCCCATGTGTCAGCACAACCTGGGCGCCTCCATCTCCTCCCCCCTGCCTTTCCACTGGCGTGCAGCCTGCGGTACTGTCCCCTCCGCTGGCACAAGTCTGGATCTCCAACCCTGACCTGAGCCTCCCCCACAGGAGTCCCCACTTCACACCCCATCCCACAGCATTGCTGAGACCTGTCTGTGCTCCTGCTCTCCCTGGGATAGCTCAGCTGGTGGCCATCACTTGGACCCCCCTGTGCCAGATCCTGCATCCTGTCCCCCCAGCTGCTGGTCACTCTCCCCTATAAGGGCTGGGGCAGTGCGCGTGGCACTGAGCTGACCTCATGTCTTTGTGATCTCTCCGGCGTTGACTATAATAGGGAATGGGAGGAAGAGCCCCTGGCCCCCCGCCAGTCCTCTGCTGCCTGCCGGGAACAGAGGACAATCTGTTTTCTTCCTACCGGGCCATGCTGGGCTTAAGGACAACTTGGGGGGACATCACCACGGAGGGACAGAGCTTCCTCCAGACCCCCCTAGCCTCCCTTCTCTGCCTACAGGCTGCAAGAGGAGATCCAGCTGAAGGAGGAGGCTGAGAACAACCTTGCTGCGTTCAGAGCTGTGAGTACCTGTCCCCTTAGTGTGGTGTGGGAACCCCACCTTCCTTCCTACCCCCATCTCCCCTCAGCAGCCTGGCCCCAGCACCAGGGCATGGTCCTGGACACAGCTTTGCACCTTCCAGCCCCTTGTGCTCTCCCTGCAACCCCCCACTATCCCTCATTCTGTGTCCCTCCCAGGATGTGGATGCAGCCACACTGGCACGCATCGACCTGGAAAGACGTATCGAGTCCCTGCAGGAGGAGATCGCCTTCCTCAAGAAAGTGCACGAAGAGGTAGGTCAGAAGTGGCCCCCTTTTCCGATGGCACTCACGGGGCAGGGATAATGGAGTGGGTGCCCTGAGACGTGACCTTGTCCACACAGGAAATCCGGGAGCTGCAGGCACAGCTGCAGGAGCAGCACATCCAGGTGGAGATGGACATCTCCAAGCCTGATCTGACAGCTGCGCTGCGGGACATCCGTGCTCAGTATGAGAGCATTGCTGCCAAGAACATCGCCGAGGCCGAGGAGTGGTACAAGTCCAAGGTACAAGTGGGAGGCAGCGGGCTCCGGGCTGGCCCCAGCGCGGTGGGTTCCATCTCGGTGGTCGTGCCCACTGACCATGGTCTCTCCCCAGGTGTCTGATCTGACGCAGGCAGCCAACAAGAACAACGATGCGCTACGGCAGGCAAAACAGGAGATGCTGGAGTACCGGCACCAGATCCAGTCCTACACCTGTGAGATTGATGCCCTCAAGGGCACGGTGAGCTAAGGGCAGAATTGAGAAGATCCCCGGCTTCCCTGCAGGGACCTGCTGCTCCAAGGCTGCTCAGGGACCTCTGGGACATCTCTGGGGTGGGGGGCTCTTCCCAGCTCTCTTAGTTGCTGCCGTGAGGGGCCTTGTACCCTGCATTTGGGCTGCACCTCCCCCAGCAGTGGCCTGGGCTCCTGCAAAGTGTTTTGGCAGAGTCCTGGAATCAAAGTGCAGATTGTAAAATGTGACCCAGCCTGGGAGGCTCCAGGCAGGCGGGCACAGGGCTCGGGGTGTCTGGTTGCAGGCTGGCAAGGTGGCTGCAAACAAACAGGGCACAACAGTCCCATTCTGGCACAGTCATGGTCACAGGAGCCAGCCAGCAGCCACCAGTGCCACCCCCAGGCAGCCATCCAGTGCTTCTGCAGCTCTCTGTGCCCTCTTCCTGGGGTAGGATGGCTTTGCTGGAGGGCCTGGGCACCAGGGTGCTGGCTTGCCCAGTACATGCCCAGCTTGCCCCTGTCAGACCCTGCTGCCCAGCGCTGGGCAGGTGGAGGGTGACAGTTCACCCGTCATGGTCCCACCTCAGCTGGACCAAGCCCAGGGCTCACCACAGCTCTCCCCAGGATGCCCTTGCATCCCCAGTCCCCACCCCAGGGGACCCCTGGCTCCTCTGGGTTCCCCCCCTCACTGAGCACCCCGTCTCTCCAGAATGACTCACTGATGCGCCAGATGCGGGAGATGGAGGAACGCTTCGCGGGGGAGGCCGGTGGGTACCAGGACACCATTGCCCGCCTGGAGGAGGAAATCCGGCACCTGAAGGATGAGATGGCCCGGCACCTGCGTGAGTACCAGGACCTGCTCAATGTCAAGATGGCCCTGGATGTGGAGATCGCCACATACCGCAAGCTGCTGGAGGGCGAGGAGAACCGGTGAGTGGAAGGGGGGCAGGACAAGCTGGGGGGACCAGCAGGGTCAGTGGTTTTTTGGGGGTCCAACTTTGTGAGCACACACCTGAGGGCTAGGGCTGGCTGGCGCTAAGCTTTCCCCTTTTCGTTCCCACAGGATCAGCATCCCCATGCACCAGACCTTCGCCTCTGCACTCAATTTCCGAGGTGAGCATCGCTCCATGAGGAGGGGGAGCTGGGATGAGTCCTCCCAGTTCCCCACTTTTGGGGCAAATGTCCCTCCTGGGGGGTTGTAGCCAGGCTGGCAGGCTGGGGACACAGAGGTGCCACACAGAGCCCCTGGTGTGAGGGCAGGCACTTGTTTGGGTGTTGCTGTGAGCTGTGGGGGGGTTAAACCAAGGCTGCTGAAGTTCCCCAGTGACCTCAGCCCCACACCCATGCTGTGTCCCCATGCCACGTGTCCCTGTGGTCCCATTCCCTGTGTCCTCCCCCTGCAGAGACCAGCCCAGAGCAGCGGGGCTCGGAGGTGCACACCAAAAAGACCGTGATGATCAAAACCATCGAAACCCGCGATGGGGAGGTGAGCGCAGGGCGGCACCGGAGGGTGCTTGGGAGGCAGGGAACCGAGCGCGGTGCCTGTTGCCGCTCTCGGGGCTCTGCTGTGGCACTGCACGGCGTCTCACGGTGCATCTCTCCCGCAGGTGGTGAGTGAGGCGACTCAGCAGCAGCATGAAGTGCTGTAGAGGAGGCTGCCCCAGCAGCCCACTGGCACCTTCTGTCCCTGCCTCCGTCCCGCCGCCATGCCCCCCTCCTGCCCCCCACCTTGCCTCTCGGCGCTCCCCCGGCACTGCCTGAGGAGTATCCCCCATGCAGCTGCCTCTGGGCCCCCCACACCCCCCGGGCTCTCTCCTCAAAAGGCTCGGTCTGCTTTTGCAGCTTCGCAGCGGCAACGCCAGCGTCAGGATCAGGCCAGGGCCGGGGGGTGGCAGGAGGGGACAGGTGGGAGGGGCTGGGGGGAGCAGGTGGTGGCCTGGGCCAGCTCCATGGAGAGCCGGACGGTCCCAGCAGCGGGTTCTGGATCCCCCCACAGGCCCCTTCCCATGCTGGGCACAGGCTTGGGGTTCATCCCACACCAGTGGGGACCCATCCCCCTCCACCAGCACCACCGGCCACCCTGGAGCTGGCACTTCTTCAGGTGCACGGCGGCGATGCTGGGGTGGGGAGAAGCCAGACGTGGTCTGGGCTGAGCCCCCTGTTCTCTGCCCAGCTCAGAGCAAGGGGGCCCCCAGCCTGCGTGTCCCCCCCAGCCCAGGGGGGCTTGGGCCCTTTGCTGCCCCCGGCCCCAAAGGCAGCCCAGCCCCGTGGGGCAGAGGAGGGCAGTGCCCGTTCCCCCCGTGGCGGGGACCCCCAGCAGCAGGAGGCTGCACGGGGCCAGGCCCATGAGCCGAGAGGGTACCTGTAGGTGGACACAGGAGAGAGGAGGAGTGAGTAAATGGGAGAGAGGGGGGAGAGAATGAGAGGAGCTGGAGAGAGGCCCGGGGGGACCAGGGCAGGCATTGCCACCCCTTGCCCCAATGCACCCCCACCCTACCACTTGTATGAGACTCTTCAGGCGGCTGAAATAAACAGCGGAGCATCACCCGGTCCTCAGCGCATCTCTGGGGCAGGGAGGGGATGGGGTGGTGGGGAGGCAGCACCTGGGGGAGGCATCACAAGGGCCGTGTGGATGGAGGAGGCAGCAAATCCTTGGGCTGTCCCGTCCCTAGGCTGCTGGGCCCCCAAAAGGTGTGCATCCCTCACACTGAAGGTTCTCGAGCATTTTGCTGCCTGAGGTGGTGGGTTTCCCAGTTGTACTGGGTGGGAAAGTCCTGCTGGGACAGGAAACAGTGACAGCTAAGCCCTGAGCAGGTTCAAAGGAGCTCTGGGTGATGGTCCCGTATCTGCCACACACACCTGAGGTCACATACCGTGTTCCAGTGGTTCTCAGCTCCACAGCCACCTCCTTTTTACCCCCACTTAGGACAGCCCTTCCCAAATCCACACCTGCCTGGGACTTTTCCAAGCCCATCCAAGTGTCACCAACCTGCAAGCAAAGCCATTCTCACCCCTAAGAAACCTCCTGTCCTGCACCCTGTGAGCATCAGACCCACCACCCTGTTCTTGCACCCCAGGCTCAACCTCTGGCCTCAACCTGCCAACACCATATGCCCTCTTCCTCCCAACACATGTCCCGCTCCCTGTGGTCAGGTTGTGGGCATCTTGGCTTCAGCTCCTTCATCCCAGTGATGGGGGATGCTGCAGTGGAACTCCATCCCATGTGAGAGAGCAATTCAGGGTTGTTCTGCCCCAGGAGATGTTGGAGGGTCCACGAAACTCTGCCAGGCAGCAGATACCAGGGAGGGCTTGGCAGGGGTTGATGTTTTAGGGACAAGGCATGTGCTACTGCCAGCAGTGGGGAGTGGGCTGGGGGTGTCCCTGATGGAGAGGCCAGCGTGGCAAACCCCAGCTGGGAGGTGTTGGATCTCAAGGGATATCTCCAGCAGGTGGCCCTGTGACATCGAGGACAAACCCCAGGTTGCCTTGGGTTGGGATGACAACTCCCTCCCTGTCGGCCCAGGCTGGCAGTGCCAGAGTTCAGCCCCTGGGGCCAAGCAGGGGACAAAGCATTCCTTTGCCTGCAGGACAGGGAGGAGCCCCCGCGGCCTCTCCTGGGGCTGGCTCAGCCACTCTGCAGCCAGGCTTTGGGTCCAGCAAGGCATCCCACTCCATTGTGCCCCAGCCATCCTAGCTGGGAAATCCTGGGATCTTCTCCTTGCTGGTGATGCTCCACCGATGCTGGCACCCTCCGGCTAGTGGCAAGGGGCTGTGCCAAAGCCGTCGGGGCTGGCCCGCAGCTGGGAAGCACCGTGTCGTGTCGCTGGCGCCCTGCTCCCGCAGACTTACAGCCCCTGGCGAGGGCGGCTAGGGCCGGGTGCCGAGGCGTGTGCCATGGTTGCAGGAGATGGGGAAGCCCTGCCTTGCCCAGGGATGGCCGGGCAGCATCTGGCACAGACTGGCCCTGACTGCTCGCTGCCTGGAGCCCGGCAGTGTGGGCACTCTCATCGGGTGCCCCAAAGCCGAACAGCTCCATGCAGGGCTGTCCGGGACCCACACTGCCCAGGGCAGTGAGGCAGGGGCTCAGTAAGAGAAACGGAGTCTTGATGTGTTTGCAGCCTTCCGGGCAGCGAGGATTTGTGGTGATCAGGGATGCTGGGATCCCCACCTCTGCTGTTTGCTGGGAATGGAGCGAAGGGGCCCTGAAGGGCTGGCTCCTGCCCGGGGTCTTGCGTTGCAGGAAGCATGACGGTGTCCTTTCCCTGCACATGCCGCCAGGGTCTCTCTCTGCCCCGATCCAATGACACTGCCGGAGAAGGGGAAGCGGGGGAGGAAGGCTGGGTCCCCCCCGAGCCTCTCAGCTAATATGGAAAGGTGCTGGCCCTTTTCTATCTTTGCAAGTGGAGCTGGGCTGCAGGGACGGGGCAGCAGGCGCAGAGAGGGGGAGCCCAGCCAAGGAATGTGACATATCAGAGGCAGCTGCCACTTCAGGAGAGGGGGCAGAGGGAGCGCAGCTCGCCGGGGGCTGCGCGGGACGGGACGGGTGAGGGGGGGGACGCCACGGCCCCAGCACGGGGACGGCTCAGCGAGCGGGCAGTAGCCGTGGGACTCGCACCCAGGCCGGCGAGGAGCAGGTGCCAAGGCGCTGGGCGGGCTTGGGGTTGCAGCAGAGCATGGGGTGTGAGTGCCACACTGCACTGGGAGCTTGGTGAGTGGCGGCTGGGCGAGCAGGAACCCGAGTCCCAGCCTAAATATAGCCCCTTGCTTGCCCACAGTGCTGCGACCTTTGGGGCTGCAGCCTGTGGGGGGAGGCACGGAACCGGACGGCATTTGGACTGGGGGGTCGCCAGCGCCCCAGTCAGGCACCCAGCACCCCCAGACTGCAGGCAGGGGGAGAAGAAGGGCACAACGTGCTGGTTTAGGGTGACAGGGGTTGCGGGTGGTGGTGGGGGAGCTGCAGAAGATGCACCGAGCACAGGGACGCAGCAGCATGAGTAGGGCTAGTGGGGAGCCTCGGGCAGCCCCGCCGAGCCCTGGCATCCCCCCGAAGCGTGCCAAGGTCACAGCAGAACCGGGGCCACCCGAGGAGGACTCAGCTCGCCTGGCAGCACCGTGTTTTGTGAGGAAACTGAAGAATGCAGCGATCGGCACCGGCTGTGACATCCGGCTGCGAGTGGTGGTGGTGGGCAACCCCCGGCCCAGCCTCCGCTGGTACCGAAACGAGGAGCAGCTGGCCCGGGATGGGGAGGAGTATGGCACCCTCTGGATCCGGGACAGCAAGAAGGAGGATGCTGGTGTGTATACGTGTGTCGCCGAGAATGAGCAGGGAGAGGCCATGACCAGTGCTGTGTTGGCCATCATTGACATGGAAGGTAAGGGTGACGTGGCCACCAGCACGGCCGTGCTGGCACAGTCCTTGGCACGGCTTTGCCGAGGGCGGCAGCAGTGCTTTGCAGGCTCTTGATGCAGTGCGTGCCCTGGGGTCAGACAGGGCTGCTGAGCTTTGCTGTGCCCACCCTGCTGCAGGCTGGGGTGCCCGGTGCCGGCAGCACTGGGGTGCGAGCATGTGGCTGCAGTACCCGCTGCCAGGCCAGGCTAGGTGCCAGGACTGGGCACAGAGGTGTTGGGAGCATGTGATGGCCAAGCCTGCTCGGGGCAGGAGGAGAGAGAAAGAGAGAGAGAGAGAAAGAGAGAGACATAGAGATGGGGATTGGGCACACGGAACTGGTGGTACCACCCCCCACAGCCACCGACACGGTCCTCAATACCCCCCCACCAGCTGCCCACGGGCAGAACTCCCGTGGGATCGCCATCACAGCTTTACCAGGCAGTGGAATTGCACTGGCTGAACTGGAACGCCGGCGGGCTGGGAGGAGGAGCCTAACATGTGAGAGGCAGGACTGACAAGTAGGTGGAGCCTGTGCCCTGCGGTGGGCGAGACCTGGTAGTTAATTAGCCAAGGCAAATTAACAAGCAGTTGCTCAACCCTGCGGCAGCCCGTCTGCTCATCACCATCACCCCTGGGTGCAGCAGTCAGGCAGGGAGTGCATGGGGACTGCTGCCCTTGCATGGATGGGCCTCATCCTGCAGGTTTGGGGCTCAGCCCCCTCTGCCCCATCATCATGGAACCATGCAATCATAGATCATAGAATTATTTATGTTGGAAAGGACTCTAAGATCATCAACCCAACCGTTAACCCAGCACTGCCAAGTCTACTGTTAAACCATGTCCCTAAGTGCCACATCTACACGTCTTCTGATTACCTCCAAGGATGGTTACTCCACCATGTCCCTGGGCATTCTGTTCCAGTACTTGACAACCCTTTTGGTGAACAAATTTTTCCTCATGGAGGATGGATGCCACCTCCCTAGGACATTGAAGGCCTGAGTGTTGGGGAGCGTGGAGGCGGGTGGCACTGCTCTGAGATGTGAGCTGTGCTGTCTGCATGGGGACAGTGAGGACAGGGAGTGAGGGAAGCAACACTGAGCCCTGAGGCTCCAGGGAAGGAGCTGCACCTGGGACTCTGCAGCACAGGAGGCACACCAGAGATGCTGCAGCTTGGGCAGGGGACTCGGTGACAGTGCCAGGTCAGAAGAAGCCTTCACAATGCTGAAGGGGAGCACTGGAGGTGTTGCCCTCTGTGCGCCAGGAGTCTGGAGAAGTGGTGTTTGGAGGACGGAGGAAGGTTTATATGCAGGTCAGGAGCCTGGTGGGGTAGCAGGAGGAGCAGAGAAGTGTGCAGCAGGGGTTCTGCCCTGCAGTGAGTCTGTGTGGAGTCACTGTGCATCACACCTTTGGGGACCGTGGCACGGTGCAGTTGGATGAGGGGTGAGGTGTGTGCAGAATGGGAGACGTGCCCTGCCCCGGGGGAGGAGCAGCCTGTCCTGGGTGGGCAGCAGGGGGGTCACCCTGTTCTCATGCTCTGGTGTGCAGCTGCACCTCTCCATGGCCACACCGGCCCTGGCCCCACTGCTGCTGCCCAGCAGCATGGCACAGCCTGATTTCCCCAGGTGCCCGTTCCCGTTGTGCTGACGCACTCTTCCCTGCTCCCAATTCCCAGCCGCCGGCCCTCACCACCGCCTTTCTGGGGCAGCTGAGGGAGGGACGGAGCAGCCAGGATTGCCTAACGTTCAGTGTGAATGTCACCCTCCCTTGGGCACTCCTCCCAGCAGGCTCTTGGCCATGGATGCACCACCATTGAGCAAACAGCCACCCAAAAAGGCATCCCCGGGCCAGAGACACCTCTGGAGCCGTGCAGGCTCTGGGGCACTGGGCTGAGCGAGGAGCAGGGCAGCCCCTGGTGTGGCTTTGTCCCTATGCCAGCGCAGAACTGTCTTTGTGGTGTGCTGTGGCAGTGCCAAGGGAGCGCCACATCCCGCCAGGTGCTGGACAGGTCTCCAGGGATCACGGAAGTTCCACTCATAGCTCTGCCATCATTGTAGTACTGGGAAGGGACACCCCATCCTTGTTCCCTGGGGCACTCTGCTAGGTCATCAGCCACCTCTAGGGCAAGAGGGATGTGTGCAGGGTCCTCAAGCAGGATAAACTCTTTCTCTGGACTTGGAGTCCCAGCCCCCTGTGTCCGGAAGTATTGGAATGCCCTTGCTCCATTGGCAAGATCAGGTCTTTCTCTGGACTTGGGGTCCCAGTCCTCTGTGTCTGGAGATGTTGTGGTGTCCTTGCTCCATTTGCCTCTGATGGGTAGGGGTCTGTGGTGAGCACAGAGCCCCTTTTCTCCCTGGCGCACTGAAGATCTCCATGGGGCCAGCACTGGCTCTCTCCTAGGTGGCTCAGGTCACTGCTGGTGGCCTGGGGAGCCTCCATGCTGCCCATCTCTGTGCTCAGCCTTGGAAGCTCCTCCTGCACTAGCTCAGCAGTCCCCCTTGCTCACACAAGCCCAATTTAGCTCCTCTAATCTCTTGCCCTGAATCTGTCGCTCCACCCCACTAATGATTTTCTCCTGCTCTTCTCCCAGGTTCCCTGAGTGCGTCAGTGCTTGCTGTGGGGAGTGGGGAGAGCATGTGTGGGGCTGGCAAGGCAGCCAAGTGCAGGGGCTACCAGGGGCACACCATCCCCTTTGTGCCACACTGAATGTGTCCCATTGAGCTGCCCCTCTCCTGCTAGAGGTTCTCCCTCATGCCCCAGCTCCACAGGTGCAGGTGGAGTACATTGACCATTCTCACACCAGCACCAGGCTGGTCCAGGGACTTCCCAGATCCCCCCAGGAAACCTCCAGATCCTTCCAGCCAGTCCTGGTCCCTACCATAGCTTCACTGCTCCTAGGCTTGCTAAAGCCTTTATCACCTCTCAGATGCATCTCCTGAATTTTTTCCCTGTAAACTGGATTAAATCACCTCTTAAGAACCTGAGCTAATCTCCTTTTAAAGCCCAGCCCTCCCTCACTGTGCCAGCACTGCCTGATCCTCCCCACCCAAGCTGCCTCTTGTTTCAAGGTTGGATGTGTCCATCTTGGGCTCCCAGTACAGGGTCTTGCTCTGTTTGCCTCCACCTGCACTCAGCAATCAAACTGTCTTGGAACCTTTTCTCTGCCCAGGAAACAGACTGGACCTGCCTGGATTTGGGGGCAGGAAAGGGGGCAGAAACTTCCTGTGTGTGGTGGCCCTGCACCTGTGTGAGGAGTTACAGTGGGGCAACATGGGCGTAATTTTTCAGCTGATGGTGCATGGCAATTGTAATGGAGCCCACTGGGGATGGCTGTGCTGACAGTGTCCCTGGTGGCTCAGCATCCCTGGCCATTTATCTCAGTGCCTAATTCAATCCCATAATTTGCAGTGCTGTGCCCATGTTTAATGCCAGCTGCCCCAGAGTGGCTCCCACCTCTGCCCCCATCCACCTGGGCAGGGGGCTGGTGTGGTGGCCACGTGTACCAGGTTCCCATCCCAGGGTCTGTCGGAGCGAGACGTCTGCTCCCAGCGAGCAGGGTGGTGAATGCAGCTGTCCAGTCAGTCACCTCCACCCCTGCCCTCTCGCCTGCTGCTGGAGGGTTATTTTTGCTGAGGAATGTGCCATCCCCTCGGATTCTGGCAGGCTGTAGGGCTTGTGTTACAGGCAAGAGGCCGAAACCCAGGCCTGCAGTTGGGTAAATATAGCACCAGTGTTCAGGACTGCATGAGGGGACGACAGCCTCTTCCTTCTTCCAGGGCTGCCCAGCGCTCCCGGTGCCCTTCCTGCCTCCCGACACCAGGCTGCTGGCTTGTGCCCTGGCATGGCAGCACTGGGAAGGGGCTGGTTGCTTCCACCCTGCTGCCTGCAATCTTGCCTGCTTTCCCCCACAGCATGCAGCCCCTCAGTCCCAGCCAGGGGGTATACTGGAGGTTGGCAGGGCAGGGATGTAATGCCTTCTGCTATCCCGCTCCATGTTCAGACAGCCAGAGCCAAGGTCACATTGCTGTTTTGCATCCCTGTGTTCTCTGCCTGCAATGAGCAGTGTGCTCAGGCATCCTTCTTGTGGCAGCAAGGGAGGTGATGCTGGAGAGGGCACTGGGGTGTCACAGCCCTTGGGAGAGGGGGGACTGCACAATGCTGCTCCTCCACAGGGTCAGAAAGATGCTGTGGTGCTGCCCTGCCCAGTGACAAGGGACATTCCACTGCTGTATTTATTTCCCCTGGGGACAGAGCTATGGTGGTCCCCACCTACCCAGGCTCTCAGCACATCCCCACCTCCCGCCGACCATCCCCAGCAGCTCCAGGAGGTGCAAACGCATGAAAAATTCATGCCCAGACCTCCTCCTACTCGAGATGCCGCATGCACACACCGCCATCAATTATTCAAGCACTGAGACAAGGGGGCTGCTGGCTGGGGCCAGGGGCAGGGGGCTGCTGCCAGGCCAGAGCTGTGGTGCACAGTCAGGATCTGTGCAGAGCAGCCAGGAGGCCTGGCAAGGTGTGGAGGGCTGTGGTTCTCGGAACGGTGGAATTAATGCTGCATTTTGAGGAGGTGTTTGCTGTCTGTTTGCTTGGGGCAAACAAAATGTGTGTCCAGCAGGCGAAGTGGGAGCTGGGTGGCAATGGGGCCACCTGCTCCAGGTCTGCCTCTTGTCCATGCCACAGCTGCACTGGCTGCCATTCCCTGTCCTGGGTCCCTGACCTGCAGAGCAGCAGGGCTGTCCCTGGGCTGGGGCAGGGCAGAGGGGCTGCCCTACTTGCAGGTGGCCATCACCTCCCATAGGACAACTTCTGCAGTGACTTCAGCTTTGCCCTGGTGGGGGAATTTGCAGGTGCTGCTGCCACTGGAAAGGACTTTTGGTCCCTGGAGCAGGCACAGCCTCTTGGAGGTGACCCAGCTATTCCCAGGGGTGCAGCATCTCTGGGATTGCCCTGAGTCACTCCTGAAGCTTTTGCTGAGGGATGGCTACAGAGTCACAGTTGCAGGGAAGAGCTATGGCCAACGGGCAGCAGATGTAGGATAGTCAGAGAATATACAAGTGACTGTTTTGTCTGGACAAAGGTGGTCCTCCCTGCGGCCAGCCCTGGGGCTCTCCTTGTGGGTGCTTTGGTGGCAGCACCCTTGCCCTGGCACCACTATGTGACAAGTCCAAGCCTTGGTACTTCTTCCCAGCATCCTTGATGAGTCTTCTAATCCCACTTGAGTGTGAAAAGAAGGTACAGGCTGTATGTCTGCAGCAGGACCACATACATGCACAGACAGGGTGAGAGCACCTGGCAGGGAAGCCCTGGGTGCAGGTACCCTGACAGATGAGCCCCGCAGTTCACCTTGTTATCCAGCTCTGGCTCAAGGGTACCCATCTCTGTGCCCATCCAGGGTTGGGGGGACCCAGCAGAGACCTCTGTCTCTGACAGGAGATTCCCTTAATGCCCGCTGTAGCATTTGTAGGACTTGTCTGACGTGCAGGGTCTCCACGGAAACCCCGCAGCATCACTCGAATTGTGGGACTGACAGAAATGTTGTATAAACAGCTCCTTTTGTACTGGGTAATTTGCAAGTTATTATGGAGCCATGAAAAGCCTCACGTTTGGAGTCATGAGCTGGGAGGGGAAGCAGAGAAAAGCTACCAGGAGCTGCCAAGCATCATGGGGAGCGTGATGCCTGTGAGCAGCTCCTTGTGGAGCGGCTGGCTCCCCAGGGGACAGGTGAGCAGCATGGGGACAAGCGCTGGGTGGGGAGGCCTCCAGCAGCGTCCCCATGGATGCTCGGCAGTGGGAGGGGGCAGCTCAAACAGATGGGGAGGCTGGAACCTTGGCAGCCTCTCAAAGGGCCTGGAAAGGGGCTGATGAATGCTGCAGGGCTTGGTGAGGTGATGAGGCAAGGCGTCAAGAGCTCTGGGGCACCAAGAGCTGTGGGGGGCATGGCAGGCAAGAGAGGACCTGCCGAGGCTGTGGGGCTGGGACTGCCCCTCTGGCTTATTTGTAGCATCACCCAGAAAACTGGGACAGGCCATCAGGGCTGGGGATGGTCGGCTGGGGAAGGTGTGCCAGGGTTGTGCCAGCACCACAGGAGCACTTACAGGTCTTAATGTCCCTGACCAGCCTCACTGGGGACTCCCAGCCACAGCTTCTGTCCACATCCCAGCCCCATCACAGCTCAGTCCTAGGCACAGAGTCCTGCTCTGAGCTGTGCCATGGGTCCTCACCCCAGCATGAGGGGAGGTCTCGTGTGTGTAACACCACATGGACAAGGACAGCAACCTACCTTCCCAGCTCAGGCTTGTCTCCCCCTCAGCCACAAAGCAGTGGTGCTACCCCAGGGCTGAGCAGTCTAGCCCTGCAAACCCAGGTGGGTCCTGAGGCACCCTGAGGGCAGGGTACAAGGTTTGCCTTGGCACCAGCACAGGGACTGGAGGCTGTGTGGTTTGCCAGAGGGATTGGTGTGAAGGACTGTGCCCATATTAGCTCCTGTCCATGTACAGCTGTGCTGTGACCCACACCTGTGTCATGTTAATGGGATCTTTCTGCATTACCAATGACTGGAGCACGTGGGGGACTGAGCAGAGACTGGCAGAGTGATGGTGAGCGTGTGCCTTGGCTGGGCAGTGCCATGGCACATTGCAGATGTGCTGCTGGGTGCAGGGTTGTGGCAGCTGTGGCAGTGGAGCTGCCCTGTGTGGGAACACTTTGGGGAAGGCACACAGAGCGCTGCTGTGGTGTGTTGTTGCTATCCCAGTTGGGGGCTGTAGTGCTAAGGCTGTGTCCTAAGAGAGAAGCGCAACCCCTGTCCTGGGCAGGATGGACAGGTGACAGGGAACAATGGTACAGCTGCACTGCCTGGCAGGGGGCTCGGACCCCTGGGTGCCGTGTAGACAAAGCCAGAGGTGGAGAGACCACGTACCCGCCTCAGACACGCCCCCTTCCTCCCCTCTACGACGGTGGCCCTCGCCCCCCACCACCTGTGCCCTGCCTGTCCCCCACCGCTGTCACTCTGTGCCAGGGCTGGCGGGGAGGCGGAGGCGGAGGCAGGCGGGGGAAGGATGGAGGGAGGAGCACTCCAGTGATGCTTCATGCTCACAGCTCCAGCCCTCCCGAGAGCCCAACCTGGCGAGCCCCTTCCTCTCCCTCCACCGTTCCCGGCTGCCGGTGGTGAAGGATGCTCGGAGCATCGCTTGCTGCCGCGACGTGCTGACAGCGGGGACCCCGCCGGGAGCGGGCTGCCGTCCTGCCGGGCCTGAGTCCGTGTCACCGGGCCAGCAGAGCTCTGCAGAAGCATGAAGAAGATCTGGGTGAAGAAGCGTTTCCAGGTAAGGGTTCCAGGCTGCCGTGCCGGCGGGTGCCGGGAGAAGGGGGCAGTGCCGAGAGCGCATGGGGATGGGAATGGATGCTGATGGAGACGGGGATGGGGATGGGAATAAGGATGAGGATGGGAGTGTCCCTCCAGCCCTTCCGTTGCCCCCTGGGGCTCCCCAGGGCTTTTGCACAGCACCGGCTTCAGCCCCGCTTGCAGAGCTGCCAGCTGCTCGCCCGGCTTCACCTCCCGGGCAGGAGGGGCAGAGGGCAGAGGCTCAGCACCTCCTGTGCCAGCACCCGGGCTGCGACCCCAGCCGGGGGCTTTCCCCACGCCCCTCTCTTCCCTCTCTGCCCTCTGGAGTCGGGGCAGCAAATGGAGGCTGCTCCATGGCTCCCCCAGCCCCAGTGCCGGTGGTCACGGAGCTGGAGAGGAGGCTTTGCATGCGTCATCCCCTCCGCGTCAGGAGCATGCCTGGCACAGGCAAGGCTCCTTCGCGGGCCCGCCGCACGCTCCGCTGCCGAGCAAGGAACAAGGACGTCACTTGGCCTCAGCGGGGGGTGGAGGGTGGGGAACATACTTCCAGGAAGCCCCCCGCCCCCAATTCCCCGGGGCACACAAGCCCAGTGCGGGCGCATAGCCTCCCCGCTGTCACTCTGCCTGGGGGCCCAGAAGGGACTGGGAAGCCCAGCCCCTTCCCAGGCGTGCAAGATGCACGACGGGACACAGGTTCCCAGCGAGACGGGTGCTGAGGGTCCCTCTGGGGCAGGGTGCGATGCATGGCCTGAATGCTCCATCTGCCTTTGGGGGCAGCAAGTCCAGGGGCTTGCCCATGGGGCAGGGCAGGGTCCAGCACCGCTGGCTGAGGGGTATCAGAACAACCACAGTGGCTGTCCCTCTGCACCAGGCAAGTCACTCACTCCCTCCCCACCTCATTCCATCCCTGCTCCCTATCAGCCTTTCTCACACAATAGGCACCAGTGCCATGTGGTGCTGGGCTCCACGTGCCAGGTGGTGGCAAGCTCCATGGTCCCAGGAGATCCTTCACTTCCCTGGGATTCCTTGGTCCCATGGCCACGGTGAGGGATGCCCCATGCCTGGGCCAGGGCAGGACCCCAACCTGGGCAGGTGGATCCATGCCTGGCACAGGGGAAGGAAACAACTCCAGGTCTCACCCAGCTGCCCTGTAGTGCAGGGTTGAAGCTGGGTGTGGGTCCCAGCCAGCTCTTCTCTCTACTCCAGGCTGGGTACGCACAGAGCATGCTCCTGGGGCTCCTCCACCCCTTTTTCCAGGGTGCAAATGAAATCTCATGCGGGAGGATTTCCCCCACTCTCTGTCTGTCCCTGTTGCGCAGACCCCAGCCCCACACCAAGCCCTGAGCTGCTCCTGCCCCCTTTCCATCTCCTGGCCTGGGGCAGACCCTGCATCACCCAGCACTTGCCCCCTTGTGGGCTGCAGGTGGGTGCTGTGCTCGAGGCAGGTCCAGTCTGGGGGTGCCCTGATCCTACAAGGTGCCCTGATCCCATAGGGACTTGTTGTGAGGTGAAGGGGGGTGTGTTCAGCCCCTCTGTAGTTTGGGGCAATGCAGCCCAGCCCAGGCCCACTGGGTGCAGTCACCATATTTATGGGGAGCCGATGGCGCCTGTCCCTGGGGAAGCCACAAGAGTACCCGATAATGGCACTCAATTGCATTTTCATTTTTTAATGGGGGAATTATCCGCCGATGGTGCAGTTAATCACTCATCTTTCCCTGGCCTGGAAGACGGGCTGCCAGCCAGAACCAGCACAGTCAGCCGAGAAGGGGAGGTGAAGCCTGGCTCAGCCTGAATACAAATATGTCTCGTGCAGCCGCTGTCCTCTGGCCAGCACTGCATGCAGGCAGGGGGCTGGTGGGAGCCCCTGAGTCCTGCCCATGTGCAGGGGCTGCCGCTGCAGTGGCAGCAGCTTTGAGGCTTGGGAAATTAGCCTGCTGCCATTCGAGGGCAGCTAACTGCTGACCACGCTTGGCTGTCCATCCCTGGGGTCTGGCTGTCCGTGACCTGCTTGGGAGCTGGAGGGGTGGCGGGGCAGGAGGGGCTGGTGGAGCAAAGACTGTTGGGTGTCCAGCCCTGGGCTCCACACTGGGGAGACAGGGCATGGGCCATCAGTGTCCTGGGGGGACCCTGTCAGGCAGACTGGCTGGGAAGGATGCTCACTCCTGGCAGCCGAACCGTGTCTGCACTCCACATTCCCACTCCTGCCTGCCTTGGAGATCGCCCCGTCCCTCTGCTTTCCTGGGATACAGCGTCAGTGCACACTGGGTCTGGCAGACAGTTGCCCTCAGTTGGTCCCTCCCCTGGCACGCAAGTGCCCAGCCCTGGGCTGCAGCACAGAGGGCAGCCAAGTTGGCATGGAGCTCCCGGTGCTTCCACCCCATGCTCAGGCCCCACCTGCCTGCCCAGACGGCATGGGCGAGCGCAGCCCCAGTGCTTCCAACCCTGCACCAACAGGCCAGTCCCGTGCTGCCAAGCGGCCTCTCTCTCAACTGGCATGGCCTCTCCGGGGGATGGAGGATGCTGTCCCCATGCTGGGATGGTGGCCATGGTGGATTCTGGGCCAGTGCCTAGAAGACGTTTTGCTGGCCAAATCCCCGTGCTGGCTGAGTGGCTTTGAAGGGGCTGCGGGAGCACTCGGACACCAGCCCAGACGACGACTTTGCTGCAGGCTATGCCAGCTGCAGGCAGCCGTTCTGGGGCACCTGGGATGCCCAGTGCTGTCACTCTTGGGCATGGGCTGGACACAGGGCTGGGGTGCATAGTGCCGTCACCAAGGGGACTCTGTGCGTGCGCGTGCGCACAGGTGTGTGTGAGTGTGCATGGCTGGGCATGCGCTACACGTGCCCACCTACACCCATCCATCTCTGCGTGTGCGCGGGGGCGTGTGCCTGTGGGTTCACTGTGGGTGTGCAGCGAGGGTGCATGTGAGCGGTGGCAGGTGTGCCCTGCCCGTGGGAGGGCGTGAGTGGTGCGACGTATGCCGTGCCAGGGTGCGTGTGCGAGCAGGGTGGGTTTGAGCGGTGTTGCGTGTGCCAGGATGGGCTGGGTGCGTGTGTGCTGTGCCAGCAGTGTGCGTGCGTGGCAGGTACGGATCGCTGTGCCGTGGGTAACTCTCCGTTCTCTTTTCCTTTGCAGAAGACCGGCCACTCACGGCGCTTCGGGCGCTTCACGCATGGTGCGTTGAGTTACCAGGACCTGACTCCCCCCGCCGCCCCAAGCGTGCCGGGATGGGGTCCACCACCATGCTACAAGGGGCAGCAAGCAGAGGCTGGGCAGGGCTGGACTGCATCTTGCAACCACAGAATAGGGTCCCGGTCAGCCAGGGGCTCACAGTATCCCCCATGCAGCTGGTCTGCTCCTGGCCCTGCAGCTCTGCTTGCTAAGGGACTGCCATACTGGTGTGGCCAGGATTGGGAATCTGATGCAGTAGCAGTTCATGGAGCAGCTGGTCATGTGCTGGGCTGCAGAGAGGTGACTCGGAGTAGGGAGAAGCAGTGTGGCCCACGCCTTAACAGTGCAATGGAGAGGAGCAGTGGTGGAGCTGGGGACATGTTCCTCACTGCAGGGGTTTGTTGCCGCAGCTTGTGAGGGCTTAGGCAGTGGCAAGGAGGAAAGTCAGTCCTTCCCTGGCAGCACGGCACTAGCTTTCCTGGAATGGGACATTAGGGTGATACTGAAATGGCCTTGCCACATCCTGCCCGGTGGGGGGCAGCTCTTAGTGATACTCTGCCCTGAGAATTTTGGCTTTATCAAATGCAGCTGTGATGTGGAGCACAGCTGTATTGTACAGCACTTGCACTGGTGGGGCAGGGGATGCACTTGTAAATGCCAGGGGGAGGCTGTATGCACACAGACAAACATGTCCGTGAGCTCCAGCACCCCCAGGAGCACCCAGCTGGGGCACAGACTAGGAGGGTCCAGCCCCAGGCTGAGATGCACTGCGGAGCAGAGGGATGTGTGGATACTGCGGCGGTGAGGCCACCATCTCCAGGGACAGGGGGTGGCTGTCCTGCTGGGCAGGATGTGGCTGTGGCACCGGGAGGGGATGGTGCTGTGCACCGCACAGGTGGGACGGTGTGTGCGAGCAGAGGGTCTGTGTGCAGCACTGGAGCGATGTGCAGTGATTGTGGTGCAGAGTGGAGACATGGTGGGGAAATGCTGGGGACGAGGGCCCCCCTGCTGCCCCCCGCGTCTCCGCAGGCCGGGCCGATAACCGGGTGTTGATGTCTCTCTCTCTCTTGCTGCCCCTATGGAAGCGAAGTTTTCCGCTCCTGCAGGAAACAAAGCTACGGTAGGAAGACCCCTTCCCGATGCCATCTCTGTCCCCATAGAGGGCCCTGTGCCCCAGCCTGCCACCCTGCCCCATCACTTCCACTGTCCCCTTGCCCTGCTTTCTTGTCCCTGTGCTGCCTCTGCCAGATGCGTTCCCACTGCTGGCACTGCCTCCCTTCCTCCCATCATCTAACACTGTTCCTGCCTGCTTTGCCTGCCCTCTTCTGCCTGCCCTTGCCCTGCTGGACTTTCCCACTCCCAGTCCTGCCTTTCCCTACTAGAAGCTTGTCCCTGCAGGTCACAGTCATACCTCCTGCCCCGGAGCTGCCTGGGCACTGCTCTCCTGCTCATGAAGCTGCCTGGGTACTGCTCTGCTGCTCCTGGAGCCAATGGGTCTGCAATAGGCAGTACCAGTGTGGTCTGCTGTCTCTCTGTACCCTCACTCCCTACTCTCCCCTCCCACCCCAGACTCGGAGACAGGTGAGGATGAATCCAGCGACCCCCAGGTGACACAACGCAGTGATCTCCAGGATGAGACGGCCTTCAGCACCCCCACGGGTGAGCAGGGACACCTGGCTGGCACTGAGCCCTGACACTGGCTGCTGGCCATGACTCCCCACAAGGCCTCTGCTGGCCAGGCTTTGGGGGTGTCCATGGAGAGGGAGCTGAGATCCACCCACACAAAGGGGAGAGGGCTTGAGGCAGCAGGGTGCTGCTCAGGACATGCTGGGACACCCTGTGGTGGCTCAGGCCTCTCTGAGCAGGGTGCTGAGCTTGTCCCCACAGGCACCCAGTCTTGGCTCATCCCTCTTCTCTCAGGTGGGTCTGACACTCTTGTGGACGCCTCCATGAACACAACGCCAACCTCGGTGCTGGCCCTGTCACAGGCAGAGGAGCGCTCCAGCTGGTCAGGCAGCCAGCAGACCGTGGTGGAGAAGGAGACGGATGCCAGCCTCTCTGCACGGGGACCCTACCTCCGTCCCACTGCCTGGCCGCAGCCACAGGGAACCCCAAGGCAAGCAAACACGCCGGCCCCACGTGGCGCCGAGGTCCGGCACCTGGGCGTGGAGCCGCTGGTGCGGGCATCACGGGCTAATCTGGTGGGCACGAGCTGGGGGTCAGAGGATAGCCTTTCGGTGGCCAGCGACCCGTACGGCAGCGCCTTCAGCCTGTACCGAGGACGGGCGCTCTCACTCCATGTGTAAGTAGCCAGGGGAAGCACACGGAGGGGACATTGCTCTGGGGCCATCTCCTTCCAACCCCTGCAGCCATCTCCTTCCCTCCACCTGGGCTTTCTTTGCCTTCACCATCCCAGATGAGGAGTGGGGACTCTGAGCAGTAGGCAGCCTGTTGTTGGTGAGAAGGTGGGAGCAGTGCAGGCTGGGGGTGATGCAGACTGGGGTCCCTTTCTGCTGTGGCCAGGCTGAGGCTGGGGGTATCCCCTGTGCCACTGCTTGAGCTGCAGTACCCCACCCGCAAGGTTATGCCAGGGGTATTCTCCCGTTCCACCCTGCCATGATGCTCTGTGCAGCCCACAGTGTGGGGAGCTGGAGGTGCACAGCAGCCTGGGACACACACTGGCAAGTGTTTGCCACTCACAGTCCCCACTGTACAGGGGTGGCAGCAGGGTCCAGGGACATGCTGCCTCCCCAGGTCCTGCTGATGTGCTCAGAGCCCCTGTCCCTCCCTGCCACCTTTGGTTCCCATACCTGCAGGCCTGCTCCTTTGACCTCCATCTCGCTCTTTTTTTTGTTTAAGGCTGCTTGTTCCACCAGAACCTCATCTCCACCTTATGATTTCCACTCTGCATTTGCTGAGCCCCTCTGAGGGCAGTGGGATAGGAAGATGTGCTCACAACAGCATGTGCATGGGCAGGGCTTGCAGCCTTGGGGCTGCACTGCCTCAGCACACCAGGACACCCCAGCACCTGGTCCTGTCTGCATGGTGGCCCTGGGGAGGGGACTCACTGGATATCCCAGCATCACCCTGCTGCTCCACATGAGTACCCCTGGGCAAGGGGTCCCAGCAGCCCAGGACTCTCACCTAACCCAGCCAGCTCCCAGTGGAGCTTTATATATAATTTTATATATAATTTTATAATCTTGGGGTGACCAGATGCCCTTGCTGGGACCCTTTGAGTCTCCCCAGTCCCAAGGCAGCCCTGACTGTTTGACTCCCTTGCCATGCCCCGTTGGGCACTGTGGTGCAGGCTGGAAGCTGGGATGCAGCCAGGTGGGTACAAGGGTGGTCTCTAAGCCATGCTCCTCTGTCTCTGCCCTTGCAGCAGCATCCCCCAGGGAGGCTACCGGAGAGATGACCTCCACAGAGGCCCTGTCTCTCCAAAGCCTGGCGCAGAGCCCCCGAGATCCCCTGCTGCCCTGCCACTGACTGCCAAGCCACCCATCGTCCGCTCGCCATCTCCTCGTGCTGGCACATGCCTGCAGCCGCCCACTGGCATTGTGTCCCAGCCTGCTGCCCGTGGCCCTGGCGTCCCCTCCTTCACACCCGTGACCCCTCGCAAGAAGTCCGCAGTGCCGGTAGAGTACCAGGACATCGTTCCTGAGGAGTACGAGGAGAAGATCAAGAAGCCCAAGTCCTCTGGGTACTCACAGGGTAGCACACAAGAGTCCCGACCACAGACACCCATGAGTGACACGTCTGGCCGCATCTCTGTCCGGGCATCCCCCAAGCTGGTGCGTGCTGGCTCCAGGATCTTCGAGAGGCTGCAGTACTTTGAGGAGCGGCAGAGGAGCCTGGAGCAGGACAGTCCCTTTCCCTCACACTCCAACCTGCCCCTGCGCAAGACGCGCTCCTTCGACCAGCCTGGCACTGGCTTGCACCGTGCCAGCACTCCAGGTGGCTCGCGGGAGGACCTGCGGGAAGGCGGCCGCTGGGAGCCAGGCAGCACGGCGGCATGCCGGCGTTTGGCCTTCCGGCAGAAAGCCGCATCCTTCGACGAGCGGGGCAAGTTTGCCAACCGTGTCTATGCCATCGAGCACAAATTTGCGGAGGAGCTGACCCGCATCAAGCGGACGGTCTCCAAGCAGCAGCTGCGGCGCTCCCAGGAGCTGTGCAAAGCTGGGTTGCCCCCGGCACCCTCACCCCCAGCAAGCAGCGAGCCCCCTGCACCCCGTGCCCCCCGCACCTCTTCCTCTCAGGGCGCCGGCGGACGCAAGGCACTGCCACACAAGACCTGCCCACCAGCAGAGAGCACACACGTCATCCAGCACCTGGCACTTTCCAGCGTGGTGTTGGTGGGACCCGATGGGGAGCCAGAGCCAGGGGGGCAGCGTGGGAAGAGAGCCCCGGTGGGGGGGGGGGGGGCAGCTGGACAGCCCAGCTCGGTGGATGATGCAGGTGCCAGGAAGGGTCTGCAACAAGAAGGCACTGGGGAAGTGAAGAAGAAGGAGCAGTGGCCGTTGGCACAAGCCACCCCACATGGAAGGGTGGCCCTCTCGCAGGCGGGTCCCGCCGAAGGCAGCCCATACCCCGATGGAGGCCCTGCCCGTGGCCCTGGGGCACTGAGCGAAGCTCTGTCTGCCCGACTGGCTGTGCCCCACGGACTGTACCGGCGGCCGGAGACACCCACAGAAGTGCGGTTCCTGCCTTGGGCAAAGCCAGGGATGGAGCAGGAGGCTCGTCTGGAACGAAGCTGGGCAGGACAGCATGGTGTGGGCAGGGAGGTGGAGAAAAGGCAGATGAAAGTGTCGGAGAAGAAAGAGACTGGCCGGATGGCTCAAGAAGGCAGGAGCACACGGAGCAAGGGGAAGGGACGCCGAGCCAGGCCCACCTCTCCAGAGCTAGGTAGGGGCATGGCTTTCTGCCCTCCTGCAGGCACAGAGCTGGCCTGGCCAGCCCCTGGGTGGGTTGGGGGACCTCCAGCCTGCCCCTGGGAGGCATGGGGAGCCCAGGGATGGAGCGGAGGGACATGACTGGAGGCTGTGGTGGTTGGCACCAAGCAGTACCATAAGACAGACCAGCCTGGCTGTCAGTTTGCTGGGCCTTGAGGTCACGATGCTTGCTGTCTTCTCCATATCTCTTGCCTGGCACAGGAAAGATACAGCGTGCTGACTTCTGGCACACAGCCCTGGTCTGGGGCACAGGGCATCCATTGCAACTTGTCCTGTCTGGGCCATGCTCGGTGGTCCAGGCAGGGCAGGCCCAAGATTCCCCAGGGGATGCTGTGGTGGCTTGGCTTGGGGGAGAGGTGTCCTGCCCATCCCAGCATGCAGCAGTTAGACCAGACTATACCTGGGCTGGGAGCTTCTTCTAGGTTCTGCTCTAGCCAGAGAAGTGCCAGGCCCACATGTCTGAGGCTCCTGGCACAGCCCCAAGACTTTTGTCCATGTGCTGGGGCCACGAGAGGGGAGGGAGCTGGGAGGTGGTTGCTGATGTATTGGGGTACAGCAGCCAGCATCCCATGAGGGATTGTGGGCATCCCTCCAGGGCAGGGGATGCAGCTGGCTATACAACCCTCCTTCTTCCACACCCCACTGTTACCTCATCTCTTACGCCCTATGGGGATGTTCAACAAGCTGTATGCTTCCTGCCCCACAGTCCCCTGTCTTGTCCCTGCTGCCTGCTCTGTGCCATGGTGGACCCTGATGTGGCCTTTTCCTCCACTGCATGGCCTGAATACCTGCTAATACCCCAGAGAGGGTGTGGTGCATGTGGTGGCAGGGATGAGCAGTGGGCTGGGAGATCCACTGCATGCAGCCCAGCATGGCACAGGACCTGCTCACTTCACCCTGCTGACAGCCGTGGGGCCCATTTCTCCCTGTGCAGAGTCCTCAGATGACTCCTATGTCTCAGCGGGTGAAGACCCCCTGGAAGCCCCCATCTTTGAGATCCCCATCCAGGACACGGCAGTGGTCGTGGGAGCAGAGGTGCTGCTCAAGTGCATTGTCACGGCCAACCCCCAGCCAGAAGGTGAGCCACCCTGGGCGTCAGGGGCATGAGCATGGCAGAGGGACTCTCCACATGTCCATGCGCTGTGCGAGTGGGACACCCAATGCTGAGCTGGGTATCTCAGGGGAGGTGATGTGTCCACGCTTGGAGCACCCCTTCTGCCCTTCCTCCCCTCAGACAGGAGCGAAGTGCTTGAGCACCGCCTGTCCGGACAGGGTGCCTGCTTCCCCCCAGTGCTGGGCTGGCTGTTGGGAAAGTGGGAGGAGGGCTACCGAGCCCTGCGAGGGCAGGGACGGGTGATGCAACCTGATCAGCGGGTGGCGTCCCTGCCCCTGGCGGGGGAGGTGTTGTTGGAACTTGATGATCATCAAGGTGCCTTCCAACCCACGCCAGTCTATGATTCTCTGATGCTCCGGGCTGCTGTTGGGACAGCTCAGGTGGTTTCCCGGGGGCAGAAGCTTAGGGCTGATGGCCTCCGGGTACGCTGTATCCAGGACGTGCGCGGGGGCAGCTGGGCATCCAGGGCCAGTCGCCAAAGCCAGGCAGAAGCCAAGCCGCTTTAATTCCCTCTTCCAGCCTCCACTGGAGGGCAGGAGGATGTCAGGAAGCAGATAGGGACCAGCCACAGTCTCTCCGTCAGGGAGGCCGTGGGATGCCGGGGCTGCTCCCCATAGCAAATAGGTCCTCGGGCCAGGCAGGGGAGCACCTGGCCTCCTCGGGACCCTGCGCAGAGCCCCGGGAAAGCTCGGGCTCTCCTGCCCACGCGTGATCCCCGCCTCTGCCGGCAGTGTCCTGGAGGAAAGACGGGGTCCCGCTGCGGAGCAGCACGACGCGCCCCATCAAGGCGGAGGGCGAGCGCCACACGCTGCTGGTGCGGAGCGCCCGTGTGGCCGACGCCGGGCTGTACACTGTCACCGCGGCCAACGAGGTGGGGGCCACGTGCTGCAGTGCCATCCTCAGCGTGCGGCCCGGTGAGTGCCGCGGCCGGCGGATGGAGGAAGGCAGGGAGGGAAGGAGGGAGGCAGACGGGGAGGGAGCGAGGACTGGCGCCGCGGCAGGCTGGCTGCCAGCTCTGCCGCTGCTGTCACTGGGAAGAAACCGGCTTCCTTACCCTACAAGGCTCTGTCTGAACCAAAGCAGCTGACGTGCTCCCGGCAGCCATGGAAGGATCCTGCCGTGGGGGGAGCGGGGTCAGGCTGTGAGCATCCCCTGGCGCTCAGCAAGCACCCCAGTGTCCGGCCTCCCCACATCTGCTCTGTGTCCCGCTAGACATGGGGGTACTGCAGCCTGCCTTACAACCCGCAGACCATGTGCGTACCCCTGCCCTCAGCCTGCAAACCACGTGGGTACTCCTACCTCCAACATGTGAACCGTGGGGATATCCCAGCCTGACCCCCAACCTGCAAATTGTGGGTACATCCCTGTGCTCCACTCTGCTAGCCCCGGGGAGACCCCCGCCCCACAAACTGTTGGCTGTGGGGATAACCTGCCTGCCCACCAAGCTGCTAGCCGGGGAGAGCCCCACCTGACCCCCACGCCACTGGCCATGGGGATCCCCAGCCCGCTGCAGCCCCAAAGGTCCCCCCATTCCAAGAGAACGTCTCTGGGCAGCAGGCAGAGGCTCAGAGCTTCCCCGAGGGCTGGATGCACCCAAACCCTCCCCGCTCCGTAGTTAGGCGGGACTGCACACCCAGGGGTAGCCGGGGCCGGGCAGGGCCGGCCGGGCACAGCGNGACAGGGGGAAGCCGGGCTCAGGCTCCCAGCTCTCCGCTGGAGGCTGCCCGCGGGCATGACGGAGGCGAGGGGACACAGCCCTCGCCCTGTACCGGGCAGGCCGCCCGACTCTCCTGGCGCAGGGCAGGGGGAGCTTGAGAGCGCTCTGGCGGCCGGGCTGAGGGGGCTGGAACCCCCATGGTGGCGACTNGAGCGGACCGGCGGGAGGGCGGGCTGCGGGGGGAGTGCAGCTGCCAATGTCACCTTCAGCCGTGCCGGCCCGGGCAGGGACAGCCATCCCGGGAATCCGGGCGGCTTAAGGATGGGAGCGCGGGCTGCTGCGTAAGAGCCACTTGAGCCCTGCTGTCGCCTTGCGGAATATCGCGTCCCCTTATCATCCCGCGGCGTGCTGCTCGCCCCCTCCCCCGGCGCGGCCACGCACCCCTTCGCTGCCGGCCATTGCCGAGCCGGGATGTGCCGCGGGGTGGGTGTCCCCCCCTGTAGTGCAGGGTAGTGGGAAGGCGTGCCCTGACCCGCCTGCCCCGCTCCGATTGCTGCCAGCTCCTTATCCAGCCTCTTCTGTGCTAGCACCCGCTGTGGAGCGGCATGGGAACTTGCCCCCCACCATCGGCCAGGCCAGCCCCATCACATCGGACGAGGAGTACCTGAGCCCCCTGGAAGAGTTCCCCGAGTCCGGCACCCCCCAGCACCGACCGGCCATGAAGCTGCAGCCAAGAGCCGAGCATGGGGCTGCCCACGGCTCCCCAGAGACCACCTTCAAGGCTGCACCCACCTTTGAGGTGAGACAACAACTCCCCCAGGACCTGGTAGAGGGGGTGTGGTGCCCTGTGACTGCAGCGCTATGGTCCTCGGTGCCAGGAGGTGCTGGGTCAGCTCTTCCTACCCCTTGATCTGATGTGGGGTGCTCCCAGCACATGCGCAGGCTCCACTGCACCAGCTTCCCTGGTACTCCTGTTGCGATAGGGGACACACAGCCCTGGGTGCAGTGGTGGGGGTGCATGGCCCTGTGTGCAGATGGTGTTTGCTGCTCTCTGACCCCTGTTTCCCCAGGTATCCTTGTCAGACCAGTCGGTGCTGGAGGGGCAGGATGTTAGCATGAGCGTTCGCGTCCGTGGGGAGCCCAAGCCCATCATTTACTGGTGAGTCCTGCTTCTCTCTGGGGTCACAGCTGGGCAGAAAAGGAGAGGACAGGCACAGTGACCTCTCCATTTGGGGATGGTTAGCATGGAGCTCTCATCCTGAGCAGGGAGTGTTGGAGAGGGGTTTTTTTGGGGACAGCCAGGCTGGGTGTGCAGGGCCAGGTATGACCATGCTGCTCTGCCTTTGTCTGGAGCAGGCTGAGAAACAGGCAGCCAGTGAAGTATGGCCGCCGGCACCATGTGGAGGAGGCAGAAGGGGTGCGGGGGCTCTTCACGCTGCACATCCTGGCAGCGGAGCACACTGACACCGGCTTCTACACCTGCAAGGCCGTCAATGAGTATGGCACCAAGCAGTGCGAGGCCAAGCTGGAGGTCAGAGGTAAAACTCCCTGAGTATGTCACCCAAGAACCTGCGGGGCCAGCTGGCTCTAGTGCCCTGCATGAGCTGTGGGGAAGGGGCCACTGCAGACCCCCCCCTTGGTGGTGCGACCTAAGAAGGGGACAAGCCAGCCCACCCTGTAGTGGCACAGGCGGGGAACAGGAAAGTGGAGCTGCGTGCCTGGGGCCGTCGGCAGAGGCTGGCCCTGCAGCAGAAGGCAGGCTGCCTTGCTGTCTTATCCAGATGTGCAGCCCTGGGTCCCACTTATTGCCTGCTGTTCCAGAGCCCCACTGATCTGACCCAGACCCCAGTGCTTCTCACAGCCCAGCTTTACCCCATGTCCCCCCACATACTTACTTATGGGGCCAAGTGCTGCCCCTGGCTGCCCAGGGAGGGCTTTTGGCCTTGGGGGCTCTGTAGGAAACATGTCCTCATGCCCTGCAGCTTGCTCCCTCCTTGCCCCAGGCTGCCTGCAAGCTGTGTGCCAGGCACAGGGCAACTTGCAAGGGTCCCTCCCTGCCCTTTTCCAGCAATGTCCCATTCGCATGGGACTTGACTGTCCAGTCCCCTTTCCTTGCCTTTGCTCCCCAGCCCTGCTGTGGTCCACCTAGGACCCCGAAGTGTGTGTGCACTTTTGAGGGGGTGGGGGTGGGGGAGTTGGGACTGATAGCCAGGCTCTGCCTGGTATCCCCAAGGCCAGGGAAGGAGCCTGTGGGGATGAGTGATGCTGCCTCCCTCCTCTTGCCCTTTGCTGTGTGTGCCCTGCTCCCCCGAGCCCTCCCTGCTGATGGCTGCCTGAGCCCCCCTGGGCTGTGCCGATCCCACCCCGGCCTTGGCTGCACTGCTTGTACTCTGCCGGGATTATGCTCCCAGCCTACAGCAAAGCGTGGCGGCACGGGGGTGGGAGCGGAAGCCATCCCGGTGTCCCACGACTGGCAGGAGCTGGGCTGCAGGGGTTATGGCCCAACCCCAGCCCCTCTTGGGGGGCTCAGCAGATGGCTCCGTGCTTTGTTGCCCACTTGCACCCCTCGTGCTGGCGCTGGCATGTGTGTCCGTGCCGGTCCCGTCGCTGCTGCACTAACCCTTCTGCTTGCTGACTGCGGTTTTTGTCTGTACGCAGGGGGAGTACGATAAGGGGGTGCATCTCTCAGAGCCGCGGCTGCGGGGCTCTTAGTTGGACACCTCTTAGGCAGTGGACCTCACCTTGTGTTATTACCTCCTTCTCCATCCGCCACCTCGTCCTGGATGCACCGCGGGGACGCGCGGGCCCTCGACTGTGGGCAGGGGCTCGCCAGATGGCCGGGGCAGGCGTAACTGAGGCGGGGCGGGGGAAGCAGCAGGGGAGCAGCAGGTGCCCCCTCAGCCGGGCCAGGGTGCCCATATGATACTGTCTTGTCTCTTGCTCCATCCGTTTGTCCCTGTCTGCGTGTTCTGCTGCCTCTCTCTTGCTGCCCAGGGAAACGGAGCGGGGAGCTAAGCCCACGGTTGCCGCTGTGCCGGCCAGGGCTGTAGGGAAGGGGCTGCAGTGCGGTGGCAGCTCTGTGACAGTCACCTTGGAGCATGGGAGACAGGAGGCCCCAGGGACCCCACAGGGGAACACCCTGCCTGAGCTGCAGTGGGGAGGGAGAGCATTGGCCCCTTTGGCTTCGCGGTGGCCACTCAGGTGCCAGCTTGGCCACCAAGAGACGTCCCTTGTAGCCCCAGGGCTTGGGTCCATCAGGAGCATCCCCTGGCTGTGGGTCTCTTCTCCCCAGGGAGGGGGCTTGACGGGGG
>VXAD01009108.1:5336-80433 GCA_013399195.1 Dicrurus megarhynchus | reverse complement strand
CTGCGAGGCCGTGACCCTTTTTTTTTGTAGCTCTAATAAAATCTGTTTGGTAAAGCGCTGTGTGGTGTGTTCCTGGCACGGACACCTCCCCTCACCCCTAGCCCCCTCCCTGGCTCAGCTCTGCTTTCCACATCTCGCCTCCCCTCCCACCCTTCCTTGCTGCACTCCCTGCCCGCTGCACCAGGCCCCCTCCCTGCATGAACCACTGCCCTGCACGTACTCCCACTCCATCCCCGCTACCTCTCATGGTTGCTTTTCAGTTGCTGAGATGCATCTCTCTCTCTCTTTCTCTCTCTCCCCCTTCCCCGGGCAGCTCGCCCTGAGTGCCAGTCCCTGGCCATCGTGGTTCCCCTGCAGGACTTGGTGGTCGGGGCGGGGGAGCTGGCGGTCTTTGAGTGCATGGTGGCCGGCCCGCCAGACATGGACGTGGACTGGCTGTCCCGGGGCCGGCTGCTCCAGCCTGCCCTGCTCAAATGCAAGATGCATTTTGATGGGCGCAAGTGCAAACTGCTGCTCACCTCTGTGCACGAAGACGACAGCGGAATCTACACCTGCAAGCTCAGCACTGCCAAAGGTAAGTGGCGGGCATGCAGGCTCCCCAGGCGGGTTCTCACTCAGGGCTTGGCCCTAGGGGGCTGGATAGACCCCCCTGCCCTGGGCTCAGGGCTCTTGTCCCCAGGGATGTAGGTGTGAGTGCTGGAGGTGGGGGACAGGGGGATAGGCAATGGTTGGTGTCCCAGGCACTGGGAAGATTTCTCAGGGAAACCTGGTGTGCATCAGTTCTTGGGCTCCAGCACCCTGAGCCCTGCAGCCCTGTCCCACCCCACTCCACTCAGCTCCTCTGCCAGCATGCATGCAGCTCCCTGAAACATGGGAAGATGCATTTGCACCGTGGCTGCACCAAGTGGATGCAGGCTTGGAGTCCAGCTGTCCCTGTCCCCTGGCTCCAGAGCTTCTGGGCACCGAGCTCCAGTACTGACATGTCTGCTGGCTTGGGAGGTGGTTGGGAAATGGGCAGGGACTCAGGGCTTCCCAACCTCTCCCACCAAACCATCACCGGTGGCAGCTCAGCAAGAGCAGCATGGGCTTCTGTCCCATGGCTCTGACATGCCTGTGCCTGTGTATGCTGCCCACAGCTCTGTCCCACACAGAGTCCACTCTCCAGCCCACCTAGGCAGCAGGACTGGGGGGGTTGCAGGAAGAAGCAGCATTCCCTTCACCCTGCGGCTGCTGCCTGTGCACCCCTCCATAAAGGATGCTGTATGCCTGTGGGGCTTTGAGGGTAGCAACAGTTTGGGGCTCAGGGAGGGGAGGGTGTGCCTGAGAATGGTGTTGCCCATCCCTGCCTAGGGTGGGTGACAACACCGTCATTGCAAAGTAGTCCCTGCTGGAAATCCCTCCACCTGGAGCATCCAGCCTGCACCTGTCCCCATGCTGCTCCTTGGATGCTGCATGTGGTGGCACTACCTGCTTAAGCATCACTGTCCCTTCCCCAAGGGGATAGGCCAGCTGTGATCCCCTGCCCTATGGGGAGGACAGGGCATCCTCCCACCCCACCTTGCTGCTGGCACCTGTACTGCTGTGGAGAGAGGAAAGAGGTGCCTACTGCCATCAGAGCCCCAGCCCTGGGCATGGGGAACTTGCACACATTTGTACTCCCCCACCCTGCACAGGGATAGAGCCTGGAACCCCCCACACCTGGGCTCAGCCCCTACCATGTATGGAGTATGCTCACCCACAGCTACACTTGTTGCTGAGTTGCAGCTGGGAGGAGTCACAGGCTGCCTCCTGCCCTGCACAGGCATGAGCTGTGGGGGTTCACCAGTGCCTGCTCTCCTCACAGATGAGCTGACCTGCAGTGCCCGGCTGACGGTGCAGCCCTCTGTGCAGCCGCTCTTCACCCGCAAGTTGGAGGATGTGGACGTGGTGGAAGGGCGGACAGCGCGTTTTGTCTGCATGATCAGTGGGACTCCCCCTCCGACGGTTACCTGGACTCACTTTGGTAACCCCCAAGCCCAGAGAGCTTGCCAAGGGCCCTGCAGGGAGACCCCTCCTCATCTCCTTGGGGGCTGCACCCAAAGGCTGCACCTGGCTGGGACTGGAGGGGATGCTACTACTGATGCTGGTGTGTGTCTCTGTGCAGGCCTGCC
Source organism: Dicrurus megarhynchus (assembly GCA_013399195.1). Lineage (NCBI taxonomy): Eukaryota > Metazoa > Chordata > Aves > Passeriformes > Dicruridae > Dicrurus > Dicrurus megarhynchus. The sequence goes on along the minus strand of VXAD01009108.1, from coordinate 78,283 downwards.
AGTGCAGGAGGGGGAGAACGTGCGGATTCAGCAGGATGGAGGGCTGCACTCATTGGTCATCGTGCATGTGGGCAGTGAAGATGAGGGGCAGTACAAGGCAACCGCCAGGAACACCCATGGCCATGTGGAGTGCTCTGCCGAGCTCTACGTGGAGGAGCCGCGGCCATCTGCAGCCTCCCAGATGTAAGAGTTGGACGATCACTGAAATCTGCTTCCCCCTGCTTGCTCCCCTCTGGGACTTGGTATACAACAGGCGTATGCAAAGCCTAGGCCTGGGGCTGAGCTGGGGGCACCACACCATGCTCCCATCATGAGCATGTGTGGGCTCTTGCAGCTCTAAGCTGGAGAAGATGCCATCCATCCCAGAGGAGCCAGAGCAGGTGGAGACAGAGGCAGAGTGCTTCACCATGCCTGATTTCCTGAAGCCGCTGCACAACCTGGACGTGGTGGAGTCGAAGGAGGCTGTGCTGGAGTGCCAGGTTGCCGGGATGCCCTACCCCTCCATCACCTGGTACCACAATGGCTCCCGAATTGACAGCACTGATGACCGCAAGATGATGCAATGTAGGACTCCTCACTGCCCTCCCCACCCCCTGGGGTCCCTCTACACGGGGTGGGAGAAGGGGGAACACCCTTGGAGGAGGCATCACCCCCCAGACCTTTACACCCCATGAGGGAGGAAGGAAGGGGAGCTCCGTGCTGCTTAGCTGGTGGGGTCTTACCTGTGTCACCCTGTTCTCCACCAGATAAAGACATCCATCGTCTGGTATTCACGGCTGTCAGACATGAACATGCTGGTGTCTACAAAAGTGTCATTGCCAACAAAGTGGGGAAGGCCACATGCTATGCACACCTCTATGTCACCGGTAAGCAGCAGCGGACACCACTTGGGATGTACGGCCACTCACAGCCACCCTGCCAGGCTGTGCCCCAGGACTGTCACGAGGTCCTAGGGGAATAGGATCACAGGGCAGTTTAGGTTGGAGGGGACTTCAGGAGGTCTCTAATCCAACCTAAAAGTGGGGCCAGCAGTGCAGTTCTCATCTTGTGGGGTCAGGACCCATCCCTGGACCACTAGGTCTTGCACGAAGCTTGCTGGCAGCGCCAGTCCCACAGGGGCTGGCAGGCTGAGCCCCCACCAGGAAACCAGAAAGAATTGCTGGCCTCATCTGTCCCCTCAGCCAGTATCTCCCACAGCATGAGGCAGATGCCCTGATGAGCTGGGGCAGTGGCCATGCTTACATCCTGGCCCATCTCCCCATGCAGATGTGGTGCCAACACCCCCAGACGGGCCCCCCACTGTGGCCTCAGTGACCGGCAGAGCCATCACGCTGACCTGGAACAAGCCCAAGTGGCTGGACACTACCATAGGTGAGGGGGCAGGGTATGGGCAGGAAGATGGCAGGGGGTGGGCAATGCCATGATGGGGTACATGGAGTAGCCCCATGCCAGGGGCTCTGCACTGACCCTCTCCCCTTGCAGACCCCAACTCGGTGACCTATGTGGTGCAAATGCAAGTGCTGGGCACGATGCAGTGGGTGGTGCTGGTGACCGGTGTGCGGGACACCACCTACACAGTGCACAGGCTGACCAAGGGTGCCCAGTACCTCTTCCGTGTCATCACTGCCACTCCCAAGACCAACAGCAAGCCCTCCCCACCTGTGGGGCCCGTGCAGCTCCTGGACCGTGGTGAGAAGGGCAGTGGGGAGGGAGTGGGCAGCTGGGGTGGAGGTCTCTGTCCCTTGTCAGGTGGTAAGCTGCCCAGGGTTGGGTGGCACGGAATGGGGAGGGGCTGGTGACAATGCATTTGGCAGGTCCCTACCTGGAGGAGGCCCCAGTCATCCTGGACAAGCCAGATGTGGTGTATGTGGTAGAAGGCCAGCCAGCCTCCATCACCATCACCATCAACCATGTGGAGGCCACCGTCACCTGGAAGAGGTAGGACGTGGCTATTGCCTGCCCCGTGCCTCGCATCACCCCACAGGATGCATAAAGAAGGACTTCCACATCACCTCTCCATGTAGCCCACTGTGTGTGTGTGTGTGGGGCTCCTTCCCTGGGACTGGTCTGCAGGTGCACACAAGGGTGATGTCCAGGGCTCTGAAGAGTTGGGGGGCAGGTTGTAGGGTGCTGGCTGTGGCGTATTAAGGGGCAAGAGCCATTGAAGAGGCAGAGCTAGCAACGGGGTGTGAGCACTTTGCAGGGGCTGCAGGGTGGGAACTGGGGCTGACTGTAGGTAAGGAGGTGGTCATGGGGCTGTGTGGCAGGATCTATCAATGGGGCAATGGGTCTGCCTGTGGAGCTGTGATGTGACAGCTGGTCTGCCTGCAGGGGTGGGCAGGTGCTGGGGGAACTGGAGGGCACGTGTGAGATGATGATGCCAGACGACGACCAGCACTGCCTGCAGCTGCNGGGGGGGGCATTGCCCTGGAGGGTGGCATTGCTCCATGGCGCCCCATGCCCGTGTGCCATGGAGGCACTGCCCCAGAGCATGACACTGCTCCTCAGTGCTTCACACCCATACGTTGTGGGGATGCCGCTCTACAGGGTGGAAATCATGGGGATGAAAAACCATGAACCATGCGTTGGCACTGCTGCCCAGTGTCCCATACCCATGTCTGACCTGGGCAGAGGTGTCCCATGACTGTGCACATGGGGAGGCAGTGCCTCATGGTGTCCCTCAGCAATGTGCCATGGGTGGCCCTGCTGCAGGGTGTCCCATCCCTGAGTATTATTGGGAGGCACTGCTCCCAGTGCCCTATAGCCAAGAACCATAGGGGTCACCTCCACAATGCCCCACAGTACCCCACATCCATATGTAACATGGAATGCATTACCACAGTTCTCCATCCTGTGTGCTGTGAGTGGCACTGCCCCGCAGTGCCCCACTCCAATGCAGAACTGCCAAATGCTGCTGCAGACACATGCCATTGGTGGTCTGCCCTGTAGAGGTGTCCCACTTCCATATGCATTGGAGTGGCACTGCCCCATGTCTCTTCATGCCCCTACCCCTACTTGCAGTGCCTCACAGCTGTACACTCCGTGCCAGAGGCAGGGAGGTGACGCTGCCCCATGGTGCCCCATGCCCCGTCTCTCGGCAGAGGCACCGCGTTTTGAGTCCATCATGGAGGACATTGATGCCCAGGAAGGGGAGACACCGCGATTCGCTGTGGTGGTGGAGGGAAAACCACTGCCGGACATCATGTGGTACAAGGTGGGCTGGGACCCCCAACCCCTTCCTCAACCATATTCCCACCAGACCAGCACACTTTACTGCCTCACCTGGGTTGCTGCACTGGTGATCAAGGATGTGTCCCATGCCCTATCCATGGGGAAAGGGTGGTGGGAGTTGGTCAGGGATGAGACAGGACACCCCCAACATTCCTGCCACCCCCAGGATGGGGAGCTGCTGGAGGAGAGCAGCCACCTGAGCTTCGTGTATGAGGACAATGAGTGCTCATTGGTGGTGCTGGGTGCTGCCGAGCCTGACAGTGGTGTCTACACCTGCACAGCCAAGAACCTGGCTGGGGAGGTCTCCTGCAAAGCAGAGCTGGTCGTGCGGGCAGGTATGGCTGATTGGCTCCCCAGCCCCTGAGGGTAGAGCCTGGGTGTCTGGCTTGCCCCCTGCCAGCCCCTTTCCTTCTCCCAGCCCAGCCCACTGCTGATGCCGCCATGGAGGAGGACGCACTGCACAAGGCACGACGCCTGACAGACTACTACGATGTGCATGAGGAGATCGGGAGGTAGGTGGCCACTGGCATGATGGGGTATCCTGGGCACTGCATGGAGTGGGGTGCTGGAGCCAGGCTGCACCCCGGGACTCCAACATGGGTGACTGTGCTCCATTATATGCCAGATCCTGGTGTGCTGCGGCTCCTCTCAGCTGTCAATGGATGCTCCTGTGCCAGCTTAGGGTGGGGACCTGTGGTGGTCAGAGAAAAGCCAGGCTTGGGGTCTCTCAGTGGATGGTCACAGAGAGCTGTTGAGTCAGCAAGCAGCTCCCTGCAGAGTGGGTGCCTGTGCCAGCTGCTCAAGGAAGCGGGGGGTCTCCTGCTCACCCACCTTCTTATCCTCCCTTACCCCCACTGCTGAATTGCAGGGGGACTTTCTCCTATCTGCGGAGGGTGACAGAGAAGAGCACCCGGCTGGACTTTGCTGCCAAGTTCATCCCTGGGAGGACCAAGGCCAAGCAGTCAGCGCGGCGGGAGCTGCACATTCTCTCTCAGCTGGACCACGAGCGCATCGTCTTCTTCCATGATGCCTTTGAGAAGAAGAATGCCGTCATCATGGTCATGGAGCTGTATCCTCTGGGCACTGCTCCATGAGTGCACAGCACAGGGGAGGAGGGGAGGCTTTTGGGGGGAATGGGTGGGCAGAGCAGGTGCAGAGGAGCTGGGTGTGGGGCACAATGGAGCATGAAATTTCTATGCTCCTTGACTGGGGCCCAGGTGCTCTGAAGAAGAGCTGCTGGACAGAATGGTGAGGAAGCCCTCAGTGTGTGAGTCAGAGGTGAGTGAACGCTGTGGGAGCAAAGTGATGTGGAAGGGAGCGATCCTGGGGACAGTGGAGTCTGTCCCAGCCTAGAGATGTGCATTGCTTACTGTATCAGGCTACTAAGGGGGCCACAGCCCACATCCTCCTCTGCACAGGGCCAGTGTGCAGATGACCCATGCTTGGGGTGCCCACCCTCCTCACTCCATCTCTTGCAGGTCCGGTCATACATGCGGCAGGTCCTGGAAGGGATCTGCTACCTGCACCAGCACAGTGTCCTGCACCTGGACATCAAAGTGAGTGTGGGTCTTTACAGACTCCTCCTGCCCGGTGCCTCCAGTGAAGGGCTCCTGGTGCACTGGGTGGGGAGTGGACCTGCTGACAGGGAACATTCATTCCCTGGGGAAAGCCCCTGCCTCCTGCCAAGCTCCCCTCTGCTCTGCACTGTCCTGTAGCCAGAAAACCTCCTGATGGCAGATTTGAGCAGCGAGCAGATCCGGATCTGTGACTTCGGCAATGCGCAGGAGCTGACGTCTGAGGAGCCACAGTACTGCAAGTATGGCACCCCTGAGTTTGTGGGCCCTGAGATTGTCAACCAGACCCCTGTCTCCAGCGTCACTGACATCTGGTAAGGGTGGCCCTTGGGTGGTTGATGAGCTCCCTGCTATGCCAGGAGAGACTGGGCACCCTGGAGGGCTTGTGATGTGCAGTAACTGTGCTCTCCTCTCTGCAGGCCTGTGGGGGTTATCGCATACCTCTGGTAAGTGCCCTGGTGTGTCCTCACAGGAGGGACACTCTTTCCACCCCCTCACCAGTTCCAGAGCTGAGGCTGTGACTCCTTACAGACTCAGCCTCCTTCCCAGCTGCTCCTACCTCTGCCCTCCCCATGGTGCCAGGGCTGAGGTCTGAGGTCCTGTCCTCAGTCTCCTGTACTTGCCATGCTGTTTCCCATGTCCCCATGACCTCAGAGATGGGGTCTGGGGTCCTGTCCCCAGTTCTCTGTACTTGCCATGCTGTTTCCCATCGCCCCATGGCCCAGTGACAGTGTCTCCTCCTTGGCAGCTTGACAGGGATCTCCCCCTTCGTGGGGGAGAATGACAAGACAACGCTGATGAACATCCGCAACTACAATGTGGCCTTTGAGGAGAGGATGTTCCAGGGGCTTACCCGGGAAGCCAAGGGCTTTGTCATCAAAGTGCTGGTCAATGACAAGCTGTGAGTGCTGCAAGGTCCCCTTCCACATCCCCTGCCCCTTCAGCATGAGCTTTGTTCTCAGGGGAGGGCGGGGACCCCTCTGCATTGGGGTGCCCAAGGGCAGGCTGGTTGCATGGCTCTGCCAGGGTGCACCATGGGCAGCCAGACTCTCCTGCCCTTCTTCCCCTGGCCAAAGCCCCTGAGCCTGGAAGGTTCTCACCCAATGGTGTCGGTTCACAGGAGACCCAATGCAGAACAGACCCTGGAGCATCCCTGGTTCAAGGTGAGCCTGGGCACGGACCCAACGCCAAGAGGCCACGGGGTTCCCTGAGCCTCCTGCAGGCTCCAAGGGACACCGTTGTCCCCTCACCCCACAGACACTGGCCAAAGGGAAGGTCATCAGCACTGATCACCTCAAGCTTTTCATCTCCCGTCGGAAATGGCAGGTGAAGGCAGGGGCAGGGGAGGGAGGGGGCAGGCGGGATTGTGTCTTGGGCAGGATGGGGGGATGTGTAACGGCAGGATGATGCCATGCCACGCACCTGGGCCTGATCCAGCCCTCTCTGCCGGCTGCAGCGTTCGCAGATCAGCTACAAGTGCAACATGGTGCTGCGGCCGATCCCAGAGCTGCTGGAGGACACGTCCAACCACCTTTCCATCGCCGTGCCCCGGCACCTCAAGGAGTCACCAGCACTGTCATCCTCCTCAGACTCAGATGACCTGGATGAGCTGCCCTTCATCCCCATGCCTCACCAGGTGGAGTTCTCTGGCTCCCGCATGTCACTCAATGAGATCCCCACAGATGATGAGACCATTGGGACATCTGAAGGGCTGCAGCCAGAGGGGGATGTCTCTGCCATGGAGTGGCAGAGCCAGGGCACAGGGAAGCCTGGGGTGGCCCTGGGGAAGCGGCCAAGAGGTGCTGGGCCACGGCGACCATGTGCAGAGGTGGAGGCGCCTGGTTCCTCTGATGAGGAAGCCCCTGAAGCTCAGAAGCGGCCGGAGTATCCTCGCAAAGCCATGAGGAAGGGTTCCAGCCTGGAGTCCCCAGGGAGTGTCCGTCGGGGAGAGCTGAAGAGGGGTGGCTCTGCTGACAGCGCCCTGCTGCTCCAACAGCTCCCGGGGACTGACGAGGGGGCTGAGGTGGCCCAGGACCCCCGCCGGGCCCTGGCCAAGGCAGCCTCCATGGAGCTGCCAAGGCGGAAGGTGGTCTGGGGGGAGGACGATCATGCCCAGCGCCTGGAGCTGATGCGCCAGCGGCTGCTGCGAGGCAGCTCTGGGGACAGCAAGGTCAGTGGCCTGCGGGGTCCCCTCCTGGAGACCCTGGGGGTCAGTCCCGACAAGAAAGTCTCACGGCCGGCCCGGCTGGAGGCACCAGCAGTGCCGCGGCTGGTGCGGGCAGCCTCCAGTGAAGCCACCTCTCCGCGCCTCCTCCCCGCTGAGTGCCGGCTGCAGAAGAGCAGCTCCTTCAGCCATGGGGACGCTGAGCCTGTCGTCCGGCATCGACGCTCTGGTGCGCCCCTGGAGATCCCAGTGGCCTGCCTGGAGGCCCAACGGCTCAAGGAGTCCCCCTCTCTCTCTGCCCTCTCTGATGCTCGGCCCACAGTGCCACTAGACACCCCAAGCACACCAACACCCTCTCCAGCAGAGATAGCTGTTCCCCAGGCAACCCCTGCAAAGGCTGCCTCAGGGAGGAGGCGTATCCCTGAGGAACGAAGCCCGCCTGGGTCCGGCAAGGCTGCCACCACCACAGGGAAGAAGCCCATGGACAGGCAACAGGAAGAGAAGACACCCACCAAGGCTGCTGGAGCCAGTGGGGAGGGGGCTGCCAGGACAGGAGCTCCCACCCCACCACAGCCCACAACCCCTGGCCCCCAAACCCACATAAAGTCTTCCTATGCCAAGATGATGCAAGCCATGGGAGCCATGCCAGGCGGGGAGCCAGCCACAGAGAAGCCCCCACCAACCACCAATGAGCCCCCCCCAAACGTCAAGGAGACCCCACCAGCCAGCCCTGCAAAGCCCCCTACGCCAGCACCAGCATCAAGGAAGGAGGTGAAGCCCACCGGCTCCTCCAGCTCCCTGGTCATCCAGGACATCGATTCGGAGGAGGTCTTTGAGGCCAAGTTCAAGCGGGGCCGCGAATCATCCCTCTCCCGGGGGCTGAAGCTCCTCACCCGCTCCCGCTCTGAGGACCGGCACCTGGCTGGCCCCCCAGTCTCTGATGAGGGCATCTATCGTCCTACACCAGCCGGCGTGCCCCTGGAGCTGCGCAAGGACCGGCCCACCGGGCTGGCAGCCAAGTCCAAGTCAGTGCAGGACCTGCATGAAGTGGAGAAGGATGGGGGCTTCTTCCGGAGGCTGTCCATACTCCTCAAGCGGACCCCACCTGCTGAGAGGAAGAAGAGCATGGGGGAGGACGGAGGCAGTGAGACCCCATCTGGTGGGCGCCGCTTCTCCTGGAGCATGGCTCTGGCCAGCTCCAGGGAGCGGAGGGACTCAGAGAGCCTCAAGTCAGAGCCAGGGGGTGGTGGGGAGAGCGAGTCACCGGCGGTGGCCGTGCGGAGGAAGATCAGTGCCACAATGGAGCGGGTCTCGGCGCGGCTACGCAGCGTGTCCGATGAGCGGCCGGAGGGCGAGGGACCCCGGGAACTCCGTCGCACCAGCTCCGAGGGTGAGAGCTTGCGACCAGGGCCCGCCCCCGCCCCCTCCTCTGAGTCCCTGCGCTCCGAGGTCAGCACAGGCTCCTCTGCCTCCGCCAAAGGTGAGCGATGAGGGAGGATCCTGCGGGAGACTCCTGCTGGCAACCCATGGCCCGGTCGCTGTGGGCACGGCGGGCGTGGCCGCCATGGCCTGGCCCCGCTCTCAGCTGCCCTGGGTGCCCACAGGTGGGGGTGACAGCCAGAAGAGGTCCCGCTGGGAGCGCTGGGGGCTCTCTCGGGGCAAGAAGGAGAAGATGGCCTCACAGCCCAGCATCCCCTCCAGCCTTCTGCAGGAGGAGGGAGTCGCCGCCGGCCGGCCACACACACCCAGTGAATCGGGTAAGTGCAGCCCAAGGACGGGATGGTCGGTGCGGTGCGTATCCCCACCCCAGCCTAAACCCCCACTCTGCTTTCCAGATTTCCCCCCTATTTTCCACATCAAGCTGAAGGACCAGGTGCTGCTGGAGGGTGAGGCGCTGACCCTCTGCTGCCTTCCTGCTGGCAGCCCAACCCCACGGATCCTCTGGATGAAAGGTGGGGGGCTGCCTGCACTGCCTCAGTGGGTGGGCTCTGGCAGGGCACTGTATCATCCCTCTCCTCTGCTCTCCCTACAGACAAGAGATCCCTGCAGCCAGACAGCGGGCTGAACGTCGTCTCCTGCAAGGACGGACGTCAGATGCTCACCATCGCCAAGGTCTCCAGGAAGGATGCAGGGCTGTACGAGTGTGCAGCCGCCAACATCCTGGGCACAGCCATCAGCTCCTGCACGCTGGCTGTGGCACGTAAGGAGCCTGGGGGGACCTCAGGAGACAGAAAGAGCACAAGTTGGGCACATGGCTGGGGACAAGTTGGCACAGGTCACTGGAGTACTGCTCTCCACATCTGCAAGAGACTGGGGCTTTTGAAAGAGGACAGGCTGGTTTTGCATGAGCATTTCCAGCATCTCTGAGCCCATGTGTTGTTATGCCCTCTCACTGCAGCAGCTCTGCCCTGCCCCTGGCTGGACACCCAGCCCACCCTGTCTATACCTTTGCAGGGCTCCCTGGGCGGCCAGGCACCCCGGAGATCCCCCAGAAGTACAAGAACACGGTGCTGGTACTGTGGAAGCCTGCTGAGAGCAAAGCCCCCTGCACCTACACACTGGAGCGCAGACTGGATGGTATGTGGTGCTGCTTCACATCCCCTGGGAGCCACAGCCAGGAATATGGGTTCACAGAGAGACACCTAGCCAGGACAAAAGTGCCCAATGTCCTGGCTGTCCCCTGTGGCTTGGCAGAATCAAGGACGGGCGACAGTGGGCCCCTGTCCCTGGTCTGCCCTCGCCTTACCTTACTTCTGCTCTGGCAGGGGAGCATGAGTGGAAGATTGTCAGCACTGGCATCGCTGACTGCTACTTCAATGTGACTGAGCTACCTCCCGGGAGCACTGCCAAGTTTCGTGTGGCCTGTGTCAACAAGGCTGGCCAGGGACCCTACAGCAACCCCTCAGTAAAGGTGCATCTTGAGGCAGCAGGTGAGCAAGCCCTGTCCCGTGGGCATGGGGCAGCCATGGGACCACCTGTGGCCTCTTGGGTGCTTTGGGGATCCTTGATTTGCAGGGCATCTTCCCCCCCAGGGCTTTGGGAAATGAGGTGCTACTTACACCCCACTCCTAGCTTACCCCCACTTGGCTCACACCTCTCTTTGCTCCCTGCAGATGCCCAAGCTGCCCCAGCCAAGGATGTTGCTGTCCCCATTCCTGAGAAGGTGGCTTCCAGCCGGTCAACCCAGACAGCTGAGGAGCAGCTGGAGCCGGTGGCCGCAGGGGCCCCTCCCACCACGCCACCACGCAAGCACAAGGGAGTGGTACAGAAGGCAGCTGGAGCAGAACAGGAGGCTGCCCCCCCAGGGGTCCTTCCACCCCCTGCACCCCATGAAGAGGGCGTGCCACCAGATCCTGAGCTTCCACCCAACATCACTGTCTACGTGCCCCCTGAGCTCATGTTCACCCCCCCTCGGACTGTTGCCTCTCCTCACACAGATGCCCCCACTCATGGCTGCCCCACACCCCCCATGGACACTTCCCCCCTGCCACAGGCTCTGTCTCCTTCCAAGTCCCCCACCATTTCCCCAGTGTCAACCACACCCAGCTCAGCCCCCACACGGTCTCCCACCCCGAACACCACACCTGCACGGAAGATGCCTCCCTACATGGTCACCTCCTTCATCTCCATGCCCCCCACATCACCCCCTGCGCTGGAACCCACCACCACTCCCCCATCCTCCAAAGAGCCCCCAGCTGCCAGTGAGGTCCCAGGGGCAAAAGACAGCACAGCACTGCGGCAAGGTGTCCCCCAGAAGCCATATACCTTCTTGGATGAGAAAGCAAGGTGAGTAGCAATGGGACAAGATGCTCTGCCAGGGGTGTTCTTGCAGCACCCCACACCAGGGATGCTGAATCCTGCCCTATGCCACAGAGGCCGTTTTGGGGTGATCCGGCTGTGCAAGGAGAATGCCACAGGAAAGCACTTCATGGCCAAAATTGTGCCCTATGAGGCAGAACGGAAGCAGAGTGTGCTGCAGGAGTATGAGATCCTCAAAGCACTGCACCATGAGCGCATCATGGCCCTGCATGAGGCGTACATCACCCCCCGCTACCTGGTGCTCATCTGTGAGAACTGCGCTGGCAAGGAGATTCTCTACAGTATTGTGGACAGGTACAGGGAGGCACAGGGCCACTGGGGACAGTTGCTGGTATGGGGCTGCCTGCTGATGCCACTTGCCCCCAGGTTTCGCTACTCGGAGGATGACGTGGTGAGCTACGTACTGCAGCTCCTGCAGGGCCTTGAGTACCTGCACGGCCGCCGCATTGTGCACCTCGACATCAAGCCAGACAACATCATCGTCTCAGGCACAAACGCCCTCAAGATCATCGATTTTGGCAGCGCCCAGACCTACAACCCCCTTGTGTTGCGGCAGCTGGGACGGCGTGCTGGCACCCTGGAGTACATGTGTAAGTGGGGCATCAGGGGTGCAGTGGCATGGGGAAGGGGACAGGGACAGAACTGGGGCATGCTTATTCCCAAAGGTGTGCATGTATGCCTGTGCTCTGGGGGGCTTGGGAATGGGGAGGAACTGTGTCCTTAGGGAAGGTGGGAGGCCTTAGGGGTGCTGGGTGCTGAGAATTTCTATAGCATCGCTGGGGTCAGTGGGAGAATTTGGGTGTTGTGGGGCAGTTGGGGTATCCTTGGACATGCTGGGCTCTGTCAGGGTGCTGCAGTGTCAGGGAGGGGTGCTGTGGCTGCTGTGGGTGCTTGGCTGCTATGGGTTGATACTGTGGGTGCTGGGGATGCTGGGGATCTGTATATGACAGACCTGTTCCCCTGCCCACAGCGCCAGAGGTGGTGAAGGGGGACCCAGTGGGCTCCGCAGCAGATGTCTGGGGCATTGGCGTCCTCACCTACATCATGTAAGAGAAAGGGTCAGGGGGATGAGAACCTTGAAGTGTAGTCAGCCCCAGTCAGGGCTCGGTGCCATGGAGGACACCAAATTGATGGTGGGCTGAGGGATGCTGCAGCCCGGCAGACCCTTCCCAGCTGGACATGAGGATGAAGACACCCTGGGCAGCTGTGGCTGTTCAAACCAGGGATGGGGGGGAAGGGGGACAGCAGTGCCTTCCCACTGCTGTCCCCCCAGCCCATCCACCCCCTCCACCACCACAGGCTCAGTGGGCGGTCACCATTCTTTGAACTGGACCCCATCGAGACGGAGAACCGCATCCTGGCAGGGCGCTTTGATGCCTTCAAGCTGTACCCCAACGTCTCACAGACTGCTGCCCTCTTCATCCGCAAGGTCCTCACTGTCCACCCCTGGTGAGTGCCCAACCCAGCCAGGGAGGACACATGGCCCCAGACTGTGCCTATGACTGAGCCAGCTCTCTGCCACATGGGACCCCTCCAGATATCATCAGTAGGAACCTGGAGTCCATCCCGGCTTCTGGAGAGGTCTGCCATCTCCTGAGTCCAGGGCCCTGCTCTTGGAGAGGGCTGGGACCCCCAGCGTTTTGCAGGGCAGGGGTGGTGGCTGGGTTTGGGGGGTGGAGCCGCAGTGGGCACTCCCGGGGCAGTCCCTGATGCAGAGCTGGCTCTGCCCCAGGAGCCGCCCCACGGTGAAGGACTGCTTCGCCAATGCCTGGCTCCAGGATGCCTACCTGATGAAGCTGCGCCGCCAGACCCTGACTTTCACCACCAACCGCCTCAAGGAATTCCTGGTGGATCACCAGCGGCGCCGCAGCGAGGCTGTCACGAAGCACAAGGTCTTACTCCGCTCCTACCAGGGCGGCCAGCCACCAGGGCCACAGTAACTGGTGGCTTGGCCACGGCCATGAGGGGCCGGGGAGCCAGAGGAACATTCCATGGGCCACGGTACGGGGCGGCTGAAGAGGAGCCGGGACACGCCAGGATGAGTCCATGGACCTCATGTGCTGCTGTCAGGGATGATGGTGGCCAGCAGTGTCATTTTGGCAGTGCCGATGGAGAGGAGGTGCTGCTGCAGCCAGACCAGCAGTGGGGTCTGGCAGCGGGAGGGTGGTGGGAAGCCTTGCTGTAAGGAACAGAGAATGTGGCAGAGAGTCGGGGGGAGAATGGGATGCAGACAGTGGGGCAAGGGAAGCCCCGGGTGGGAGGGGGAGAGCTGGCAGTTTCCCGGCAAGCCCTGGCCACGCGGGTCCCATCAGCCGTGTGCCTTACACTGCAGCCTGCAGCTGCCCCTGGCCACGGTGTGGCAGTCCCTGTGCTCCCCCTGGTTTGCACACCAGCACCAGAAGACTGAGGTTGCTCCAGTGATTCCTGCAGAGAGGGGCCTGCTCACAATCCCCTGCCAGCCGGCACAGCCCCAGTCCTTACCGCTGGGAGCGGGGGCTGCCAGCCCCCACCTTCCGCTCCTCCCAGCCCTGGTCCTGGCAAGTGGGTTTATGGCTCCAGGACCGATGCCGGTGCCTTTCCTGGGGCTGTCGGCTGCGCCCCATGCCAGGGTAGGGGACTGGCAGGCACCCCGTTTCGCAGGGGGGCACCCACGTGCCACGCACACCTCCTGTGTCTGCTCAGGCCCATGCTGCTCGTGCTCTGCCCACCCAGCTCCGGACCTTGCCCTGTACCCCACCACCAGCCTGCCCGCCTGTCCCCAGAGCCCTCACACCTCCCACCTGACCCTGAGGTGCCTTGCCCTGCCCTGTGCCCCCTCCTCAGCCCTCCCTGGCTGGTGGCACAATGCGGGGTGCCCTGAGCAGGGGGACAGGAGCAGCGGCTGGGCACTCACCTTCCTCATGCTGCTGTAGTGATAGGGCTTTATTTATTGACTTTGGGGAGAAGGCGTCTGCTCATTCCTGTCCCCATTCCTGTCCTCATCCCTGTCCCCATCCCTGTCCCCTCCTCTCTGCCGGGCTCCGGAGTTGCCAATGTCCCCATGGTTTGGAGCAAGCAACATGCCAGAGCAGCAATAAAGACCCTGAGCAGCCCCTCGTTTCAGTGCCTTGCTGGGAGGGGATTGCACGAGTGTGAAGTACAGCCCCTGGCATCTTGGGAGGGTCCTTGCCCCAAAACCTAGGGACCCGAGTCCAGAAAGGCTTCCATGTAAGGCTGGGCTTCCATGTTGGAAACCTGGTGAAAAAGGCGGAGAACCTGTGAAGCACTGGGGTGAGCGCAGCGGGGCTGATTCACGTGGCCCTCACATCATGGAGTGAAAATATGGAGTGCCAGAGGGCCCGATGGTGGCTGGGACAGCGGGACAGCAGGGAAGGGCTCCTGCTGCGGGTACCGCAGGTGCCGGTAAGGGACCTGATGCCTGGCTATAAATATCCGCTACCCATATGAGGCCGGGCCCTGCCGGCAAGGACTGCTCCGGTTACAGCCCGCCGGCCCCCCCAGCTGCCCTGGCTGCACCCACCAGCCCCTCGGTGCTGTGCCTGCCGCTGTGGGCACGGGCACACGCGCACAGCCCAGTGCCTGCGGGCAGTCACACGCTTCCCGACACACACACACGTGCTTACAAACCTGTGCAAGCCGCACGCCCGAGTGTCCAAGGGCACGTCAGAGCCCATGGTGTGCCCGCACTGCGCACCGAAGCGCTGGGGCACACATACAGCCACAGCAGCTGCCCTGCGCAGACCCACACGGCCACAGCCACCCCCCGCACACCCGTACGGACCATCACACACGCATATGGCCACAGTCGCCCTCGCACTGACCACCTCAGCCCCGCATTAGCCATCACCACCCACACGGCCACAACCGCCGCCCTCACGTTTCAGGGCCCTCACGGCGCCCGCGGCGCCCCCTGGCGGTGGGCGGGCGGCGGCGGCAGCGGGCCCGGCGCGGCGCTGACGTGTCCCAGCCACGTGCGCGGAAGCGGCGGCGGGGCCGGGCTGGGCCGGAGTGCGGGGCTGTTTGCGGAGCCGGGGTTCGGCGCGGAACCGCCGGAGCGGAGCCCAGCCGCGATGCCGCTCAAGGCCGTCATCCTCATCGGGGGCCCGCAGAAGGGTAAGTGCGCCGGGCCCGCGGGGTGTGTCGCCGGTGCAGTGCCCCGCCGACCCCGCTCTGTTCCACAGGGACCCGGTTCCGGCCGCTGTCCTTCGAGGTGCCTAAGCCGCTCTTCCCCGTGGCCGGGGTGCCCATGGTGCAGCATCACATCGAGGCCTGCGCCAAGGTACGGGAGGCCGGGAGGCTGGGGCTGGGGCCGTGGAGCCAAGGGCGAAGTGCCATCCCTTTCCTTTCTGCTCCCTTCCTCCATCCCCCCCCCACCAGGTGCCCGGCATGAAGGAGATCCTGCTGATGGGTTTCTACCAGCCCAACGAGGCCCTCAGCCGCTTTCTCGTATCGGCGCAGCAGGAATTCAAGATTCCCATCAGGTGGGCAGGAGCTCTGACACCCCTGGGGCACACACAGTGGCACAGCCTGGCTCAGCCCCTCACCTGCCTTCTTCAGGCTGGCAGCCCCCAGTCAGCGCTCTGGCACTGGGCAGCTGGGTTCTGTCCCTCCGTGGATAGGCACAAACAGGCTCCCCCATTAGTTCCACCACCTTTCCTTTGCCTTGGGCCCTGCCCTGCTTGGTTCCTGCTCCAGAGATGCCTCTCTAGCACAGCTCTAAGCTGCCACAGTCTCCTTCTTCTGTGGAATGTCTGCATGAACCCCATTACTGCATGGCAGGATTATGTCTCTCCAGCCCCTCCCAACCCTTCCCAGCCCTGCTGCTAGTTGGTGCCACTAGGCACCTGCTTCCCTAAGCCCTCCCTTTTCCCTGCTTGGCTTGTAGGTATCTTCAGGAGTATGCAGCTCTGGGCACGGGTGGTGGCATCTATCACTTCCGAGACCAGATCCTGTCAGGTGGTGCTGAGGCCTTCTTTGTCCTCAACGCAGACGTGTGCTCAGAGTTCCCCTTACAGGAGATGCTGGAGTTTCGGCAGCAGCACGGGGACATGCACAGCTTTGTCATTCTGGGTACCACAGTGAGTGGCAGTGCTGGGGAGCAGAAGAGCTGCAGTGCTCTGCCGTGGGTTTAGAAGCCAGCAGCTCCTGTGGTGGGTGGGTCCCAGACTGTGGGGTCTGGGTTTCATCTGCTCTGCCTCCCTGTGCCTACTGCTCTACCATTGCTAACGCTGTCCTTGTTTCTTAGGCCAACAGGACACAGGCACTGAATTATGGCTGTATCGTGGCAAATGCAGACACGCAGGAGGTACTGAAGGGTCTTGGGGAGTCAAGCACAGCGTGGGCAGCAGGTGCTGTGTTGCCTGCCTGTTTGTTTGCAGCATGCCACAGAGGGTGTGATGCTGGGTGGAGGGGCTCCACCCTGGGATTCGTGTCTCTTCCCTCGCCTCCAGGTTCAGCACTACGTGGAGAAGCCCAGCACCTTTGTCAGTGAGATCATTAACTGTGGCATCTACCTCTTTACACCTGCCATCTTCCAGCACATTGGCGAGGTCTTCCAGAGGAACCAGCAGGAGCTAGCACTGTGAGTGCCCCACTCTGCTCAGTGTCCCTCCCACCCCCCTTGCTTCCCGGGGCTGCAGCAGCACGCTCATCCTCCATTCTTTCTCTATCTTTTCTCCTTCTCTGTCATCACTCACTTGTTTCCTGGTCCTGCACCAGCTGTCCTTACCTTGGGTAAGTCTCCCCCTGTGTCTGCACTGGCTGCTCTCTGGGCTGGATTGGTCCTAGTGGTAATGCACGCTTTCCCTCCCTTCTCCAGGTTGCTGTTTCCTCTGCTCTGCTCCTGGTCAGCTTGAGACTTTCCCTCTCCCTTCCTCTTTTCCCACCCCATTCTCATTCAGCTCTGGATAAGAGGCTGAGCAAGCCTGTCACCTGGGAATGCTCTGCTCCCCTCTCCAGCTCTTTGCACCAGCCAGTCTCTCACATCACATCTCTGCCACCACCAAACTAAAATCGGGCTGTGCAGGCTCTGGACTGGGGACAGGATCATACACCCACCTGGACTAGGTGGGGCTTTTGCACCATCAACTTCAGGCTCAGAGCTTATTTTGGCTGGCAGAGCCCTGTCCCTCTGCTGCTCTGAGGCTCAGTGGGGCTGTCCCAACCTAGCCTGACAGCTGGCACTGTCCCCACTTTCAGGGAGAAGTGCATGGCTAGGTAGGAACCTGGGATTGTCAGAGCCCCTGCATTTGGGGAGGGTAGGGTCTGCTGGGGTCCTCAGCTGAGGCCATGGCTGGGGTGGGTGTCTGACAGGACTCTTGCTTGCAGAGAGGAAAGCTCCAATGGCTGGCAGCGTGCAGAAGTGATCCGGCTAGAGCAGGACGTTTTCACGGCCCTGGCTGGGAGTGGCAAACTCTATGTCTACAAAACTGATGGCTTCTGGAGCCAGATCAAGTCAGCTGGGTAAGGGCTGGAGCTAGAGTTGGTGCAACAGGAGCATCAAGTGATCTGTACCAGGGATGGGAGTGGAGAGAGCTCAGGCAGAGCCGTGGGGGCAGGTGGGTGGTGCTGATTTTGGATCCTCCTCTGCCCTGGTAGTGCCAGAGTGAAAATAACAATCTTCTGCTTTTCCTCCTCCAGCTCTGCTATCTATGCCAGCCGCCTTTACCTAAACCAGTACAGCAAAAGCCACCCAGAGAGACTGGCCCAGAACAAACCTGGAGGCCCTGTCATCCGAGGTAGCCTTCTGACACCCTAATGCTTTTGGGGCTGCTCAGGGAGGCAGTGGGACCCATGAGTTGGACCTCCCCTTATTGGAGAGGTAGGTGCTCCTGTGAGCTCCCTCCCCTGAATCCACTACCTTGTGTTGCAGGGAATGTGTACATCCACCCGACAGCCTCCATCGACAGCACTGCAGTGGTGAGTGCAGGCTGGGGAGGCCCTGGGGCAGGGACACGCTCAGGGGTGCCGAGGGCATCACTGTCCTCCTTGTCCTCATCACCTCCCTCTGTCCTCACAGTTGGGCCCCAACGTCTCCATCGGGGAGGGTGTGACAGTGGGCGCTGGTGTGCGTGTGCGAGAATCCATCGTCCTGCACGGCGCCTCGCTCCATGTAAGTAGGGTCTGAGGGAGTAGGTGTCAATCCCCACCCCTTGCAGGGAGGCAGCAGGACCCTGCATTCCCCTCTCCTTCATGCCAGGACCACACCTGTGTCCTCAATACCATTGTGGGCTGGGACAGCACAATTGGGCGCTGGGCCCGGGTTGAAGGCACTCCCAGCGACCCCAACCCCAACGATCCCTATGCCAAGATCGACAGCGAGACCCTTTTCCGGGATGGGCGCCTCACACCATCCATCACAATCCTGGGTATGTCTCTGCATGGAATGGCCCTGGCCTGCTCAGCGAGGCAGCTTCTCCCCTCCAGCTAAACCATTTGCATTCTCCCCACAGGCTGCAGCGTCACCATTCCCGCTGAGGTCGTTATTCTCAACTCCATTGTCCTTCCTCATAAGGAGCTGAGCCGCAGCTACAAAAACCAGATTATCCTTTGAGTCACGGGCAGCACCAGCCACCCTCTCCCTGCTGTGCCCCACAACAAGAGCCTGCACTGAGGCCTCACGTCCTGGAAGGTTCCTAGCACCTCCAGAGGGGTAGGTGCAGGCCAGGAGCCCTGCAAGTGCCTGACTACTGCTCCAGACAGACATTAAAGCTGATGAGCATCAGCCTTGCATGCTGCTTCTCTTGCAGCCCAGGGACCAGCCCTGGGCCAGGGTGACGGCTTTGGGGATAGTACATAGCCCTGGCAGCAGCCTGCGTGCATATGCAGGGAGCACTTGCTGCCTGCACTGTCTTAAGTGTGTTTCTCCACCAAAGGGCACTACCAGCACCACCTTGCCCGTCCTCACCAGTCTCTCCCCATACCATTTGCTGTCTGCAACTCCCTGGAAGGTCTTGGCCCATCTCCAAGACCTGGGAGCTTTGAATGTGCCTGTCATGTGTAGGCAGCTTACCCCACAGGAGTAATCTGAGGCTCCTGATTTCAGCATGATTGCAACAGCCTGAGCTGGGCTCCTGCCTTCTGCTGGGAAAACAGCAGTGCCAGGCTGTCCTAAGGGCACTGGCAGACACATGAGGGCTGGGTTGGACTAGCGGCCTGCTGGCCCTGGAGGGAGCTGAAAGAACACCCCTTCCCCTAGTACCACCTCTGCCCCATGGGCTCAGTGCAAGCCAGGAGATCTGCCAGCCCTACCAAGCCTGCTCCTTTCAGGTTGAGACCAGCCTAGGCAGGGCTCAGAGTGAGGGCAGCAAGCCTCTGCTACCCTGGTGGGCCAACAGCCTCATTCACACCAGCATGGCTGGAGCTTGGGGGGGCTCACTGCATGTCTCCCCCTGTCACCAGCCACATCTACTGGGCACCAGAGCAATCAACTCATGTGTGTGCAAGTGGCAGAGATCTAGCACCTCACTTTGCCTCAAAAACCTGATTTTATGGAAGGCAGTTTCCTCCTGAGCCTGGCACAGATTGTCTACAGTAATCAATGCTGCCCTTTATCCTTTTACTTCCCTGGTTTTGAACTCTGTGCTAAAGCCCTGCACTCCACCAGTGGTCCCATCATGCCTCTCACCTTCAGCAAGGCACTGCATTAGGTATTCTCCCTCCATCTAGTACCATCCCAGTTTGATGGATTTGGAGTAAATCCTTGCTCCCAGCCCTGTGCCTTCCTGTGCCAGTTCTCCTGTCGTCCTGGGCGGGGATTAGCTGTTCCCTAGCTTTAAGCACATTAAATTCCTTCAGTTTTGCCTCTGCCTTGGATGTGTTAATTTCCTTGCCCTCTGGTGTACACTCCTGCGCTGGGGAAAACTGAGCCAAAGTACTTACTTTCAGGATTGCACGTGAATTTTCTCTCATGTGCCCCATCTCGTCTGGCTTTTAGTAGGGACAAAGGTTTATTGGCTGCTTGATGTGGCCCAGGGGCAGTTCTCATCCCTGTTGTGTAATGCCTCTTTTCCCTAAGGTCCTTCTGCACTGGTTGCCCCTTCTGCAGAGTTATATGGGGGACGAGCCTTTCCTGGGACCTTGCTCCATTACAGCATGATCCTACTTCCCCCTCCTGGAGGGAAAGAGCTGTACATCTCAGCCCTGCTTGGGCTTTGTGCACCTCTAACACTGCCCAGGCTGGAGGGGAGGAAGGAGTTAAAGAGGCCTCCACTGAGGTGCCAGGAAGTCTGGAAACACTTTAAGGTTGTCCTGCCCTGAGCAGCAACAGCTCCAATTACTTGAGGCCAACATCTGGGCTCAAAGAGGGGCCCTCCCACATACGGGGCTCTACAGCAGAAGAAGAGGGCTTCAGCTCGGGTGGGAGGGGGCTCTGCCTGCCCTCCCGAAGCAGAGGTTCTGTGGAGCATTGCTCAGCTCTTGTCTGCTGCCCAGCCAGGCTCCGGTGCGCCCCAACCCCTGGCAGCAGCAAGGCGGGACAGACAGCAGCCACAGCCAGGTGTGTTTTGCTGCAAATATTTAATACAAACCTGATTCAAAGTACAGCACTAGGGCAGTGTCCCTACCACCACAGCTGGACAGAGCCAGCTCTGCTCCCCAGTCCCCAGGGAAGCAGAGCAGAGCTTTGAGCTCGGCCCTGTCACCCCACAGGCAACTGCCTGGTCCCGCAGTCTTCGCTCCTCCTCCAGTGCCGGCTCCGTGTCTCGAGGGAGCCACTGCTGCAGGCTACACAGGAGAAGGGAAGAACCGGCCCACCTTCCTCGGGGCCGGCCCCTGCCTGCGTGGGGAGAGATGAGTCAGGGGTACAAAGCGAGCTCCCCTGAGCCCCCACCCCCACCCAACAGCACTCACGGGGGCCGGGTGGCTGTGCCCACGCAGCTCCGCAGGGTGCTGGGGAGGCAGCAGGTGCCAGCTGGGCTCAGCTGGCCTGGCCTGGGCTCCGGGGAGGCAATGGGCTGGAAGAATGGTTCTGCAGGACAGAGTGAGGACAGCTATCTGACCCTAGTCATGGACAACCAGGACCCTTCAAAGAAGCCAAAGGCCAGGGTGGGTGGGGGCTAGGGCTCCTGTCCTCACCACATTCACGCTTCGGGGCTGGTATTGGCACCAGGTTCTCCTGCTCTGTCCCCACAAAGCCTCTCCAGAAGCTGGGTGGCAGTGAAAGAAGACGAGCCACCACCTGGGCAGAGAGAGGTGCAGGATGGGGACATTGGCAGTGCCCAGAGTACACCCCACACCTCAGAGACCCCTCACCTTGCACTGCCGTGGCGTGTCCTCCATGATGGCGAGGGGTGTGGGGTTGGCTGAGCTGTGTCCCACCAGCGTAGGGCCAAACACGCGGGACAGGTTGAGCACATCCATCTTGCAGTCGGGGCTCTGCGACACCCTGCAATGGGGGACAGAGGGCGTGAGCATGCTGCCCAGCCCAGGGGCTCCTCATCCGCAGCTTTCCCACTCTAGGGCACAAAGCCTGGTTGAGGGGCAGAGAGCCAGAAGATGGGGACAGACCCGTGCCAGGACAAGCCACTCACCTGAACAGGTGCAGCATGAGGAAAGCCAGGGTATCCCTGTTGGCTGGGGGCAGCTTGCTCACCACATGGCGCAGGGCTGTGTCACTGGCAGCATCATCGGGGATGTCTGTGGCAGCATCAGGCAGCAGGGTCAGGGGAAAAGCAGTCCCTTCCCCCTCCCTCACCTTGGGACTCCTGCTCACCGGCAGCCCTCAGGAAGGCAGGGTGGAGGCTGAAGGTGACCAGTGGTTCCTTGAGCCCTCGCAGAAAGTCCTTGAGCACCCCACACACCACATGGATGTCAGTTACGCTGCTGAGGGCGGGCAGTGCACCCCCAGCCCTCAGCAGCTTCCGCTTCCACTCCCGCACCAGCTGCTCTGCGCCTGGCACCCGGTACAGGCCTGTCTGGGGCACAGGGAAAGGGGCTCAGCCCCGTGGGAACCATAGCAGTGCCGCCTTCACCATCCTGGCCCCTACCTCTGTCAAGCCTCGCGTCTCCACCTCGGTCACACACTGCACCACCAGCGTGGGCACCAGGGGCGGCGTGGAGGGTGCGAAGTCAGCCAGCACACCCTGGGGAGAACAATGCCAACCTACGCTGTGCCCACCACACAGCCCTGCAGCCAGGGTGGGCAGAGGCCCAGCAGCCCCAAAGCCTCATGGGGACATGAAGAGGCCCCCAAGCACTGCTGTGCCCACCTCACCTCACGGGGCCAGGCGTGGTGGTGAGGCCTGGGTACACAGAGGCTGGGGCACTGCTCCCGGCACTTAGAGTGCAGCAGCAGCTGGCACTGGCAGCACTTGATGGCAGTCTTCCCAAAGCGGATGCGGGAACCACAGACACCACATGGCTCAGGGCGGATCACCTGGAGAGGGGGAACAGGATCAGGGCCCCCCCCTTCTTGCAGATACCCAGTACCACTCCTTTATCTTCTCCCAGCCAGGTCCCACTGTCTCCATCCATTCCCCCTACAGGCAGAGCTAAGATATTGGGGGATGAAGGACAGCCTTGCCCCCCACCCCATGACTCCCTCCCCTGCCCACCTCCCCACAGGAGAGAGAGGCTGGGTAACTCACTGTTTTGGAGGTGAACTTGTGCTGGACTGGTGGGAGGCTCTGTGGAGGTGAGGGGAAGGGGGCTGGTGCTGGCTGCCCCACTGAGCTGCCCTCAGCGTGGCTTTCCTGCCCCACAGCATGGCAGCCCAGATCTTCATTGGTGCCCCATGCCGTGGTCAGCTCTGCAGAGGGAGGAGGCAGTGGAGGGAGACCTGAAAGGCAAGCCACCCCATATACCAGTTAGGACGTGGGGAGGCTTCCCACCTCCCAGCAAGTCTCTGCATGAGACAGTGGCATTTGGCACATCAGAGGGCCCCAGCACCACCATAGTGGGGACAAGCATCCCCCAACAGATCCCCTCCCTCCCCTGTGACAGCAGCACCTTGGCTGGTCCCATACCACCCATCAACCCCCTTCTCAGCCCTCTCTGTGACCTGCACGTGTGGAGACACGATGTCCCTGGCGAGAGCGGCGTTGTGGCACCAGAACAGCAGGCAGGAGGCTGTCAGCAGGGCCTGGGACCTCAGCAGGAGGGGGCATAGAGGGGACACTTACCTGTCAAAAAGGGAGACCAATAAGATATGTGTCTGCAGCCCCACAGTTCTCCAACATCTCCCACATGATCTCTGCTCCACCTGATCCCCATCCCTGTGGTCCTGCACAGCCAGGGATGCTGCCACCATGGGTACAGGGGGAACACAGGCTTCAGGGCAGTGGTCCAGCATAACCAGGGATGCTGTCCCCACTGGGGCCAAGGTGATACAGGCTGAAGGACACAGGCACCCAGAGGAGACAGCTGAGCACTGTCCCCACAGCATCCACAGGACTGAGGGATGCAGCATTGCCTTGTGGCACTGGGAAAGCCCATGCACCCCATCCCTGCCCAGAGCATGCTGGGGTCTCTACTCACGGCATTATGGGGTACCACAGAAGAACGGTGCCGCTTCGCCATCACCACAGGGCCGACCTGAGGCGCCAGGGACACGCGCTGGAAACAGAAGACAGTGTGAAGAGCAGGCAGAGACTCCCCCTTCCCAACTTTTCCCCACACCCCAGAGTACCCAAGCCAAGTGGCCTCAGCCCAACAAGAAGTCCCAGTCTCACCCTACACCCCAGCATTGCCTGCTCCACACCAGGCATTATGGGGACCCAGGCTTCCCCACTGGGTCAGAGCCAGCCCTGGGGCTGGGGGAAGCCAGGTCAGGCCTGCAATGCAGAGGTGCAAGCAGAGCTAGGTGCGGGATGCCCGCACATGGGGATGAATTATTGAGGAGCCCAGCTGGGCCACGGTGGAACGTAATGGAGTTTCTATTGATCGTGGGAGGTTTGCCGAGAGACGATGCTCCCAGCCCAGCATCAATAAATTAAATTCCCTGCCAGGCTCCTTGCAGCCTCCTGTGCTGGGATGGAGAAGTATCTGGGTGTCCTCACCTTGCATAGCACAGGGCCAGCACCCCAGCCTGGGCTGAACACTGGGACCTGGGTGGACAGAAGGACCCAAATGGCACATTGCAGGAATGTGATCAGAGCTGGGGGATCCTCACCCACACAGGAGCACAGATTCCACCTCAACACCAGCCCCCAAAACTGCTACCTCCCAGCATTTCCTCATACCTGCCTCTCCGTAACTTTGCGCTTCAGGGTCCGCACCACCGTCGTATCAACATCCTGAAAGGCAGCAGGGAGTCTGGGGCTGCATCAGGCCAGGGGCATCCCCAACATTCATCTCCAGCTCTGATAGCAGCCCCCCCCAGCCATGGATATACAAAGTGGCTGTGCCACTGCAGAAGTGGGGCAAAACCACCCCCTCGCTGCTGAGGTGAGCCCTGAGACTCACAGCAGAACACCTCTTACCACGTCATCCTCAGTGCGGTCATAGCTGATATCCGAGTGGGACAGGAGGGACTGGCACGACTCGTCCACTGCAGATGACCTGCAGAGTGAGCTCAGCTGGAGCAATTCCCCCCCAGCCAGCACCTACTCGTGCAGCTGCTCCTGGGAGCCCACAGCTGATGCCTCTGCAGAGCCCAAGCACCTCCTTGCCCAGCCAGCCCCTCAAGCCCAGCAGTGCTGAGGGGGAGAGGGCCACAGCCGACCCCAGGGCTGCCCGAGGGGCTGGGGTGAGGACTGCCACCCCTGCTCACCTCCTGACGGGTGCCGAGGCTGCCCCAAGGCGCCGGCCAGTCAGGGCGCTGAGAACAGAGCACTGCTCCCTGCTCAGTGCCTCGTTGCCCCACGGCTCCCGCATCAGCAACTCAAGGACCAGCTGAAGTTTGCGCTCCTGCAAGTGAAACAGGGTGGTGGTGAGTGGGCTGAGGTCCCCGCAGCCGGCCCCGCAGGGTACCCCTGTGGCCAGCCCCCTGACCTGCTTCTCCAGCTCAGCCTCTGCCCGGTGCCGCTTCTTCATCTCCACCTCCACTTGGTTTCGGGCGTGCTTGAGCTTCACCTCTAGTGCTGCCCGCTCGGCCTCCACACGGGCCAGCTGTTCGCGGGCACGACGCCCATCCTGCTCCAGCCGGCAGCATCTCTGGCGCGTCGCCTCAAAGCACCGAGCGATCCGGATGTAATCTGGGGACAGCAGTGGGTGGTCAGCCGGGACGGAGGGCCAGCCCCCAGCTTCCTCAGACCACGCCGGCGGCAGAGACGAGGGTGCTGGTGTGCCCCGGGCCGAGGGGCGGCACACACCCACCTTCCTCCACGCTGCCGCCGAGTTCCAGGAGCTGCAGCCCCTGCTCCAGCCGGGCCAGGAGCTGCCCGCAACGCTGCCGTAGCATCCCGCCGCCCGGGATGGGACGGGGCCGGTAGCCCGGCACCCCCTTTCCACGTATCCACCCGCAGCTCCTGCCCTACGCTCTCCTCCAACCGCCGGGATCCTCCGTGGGCCTCCGGGACGGCGCAGGCTCGGGGGCAAGGGGCCCTCCCGGCCGACCTATGTGGGCCGGGGGCCGGGGGCCGGGGTGGAGCCCGTCCCGGCCCCGCCTCCGCCTCCCGCCGCCACCGGGGTCCGACCCGCCGGCTCGGCGGCTGCCGGCGCGGTGGAGCATTCCCGAGATCTTAGGGCGTGAGATGCCCTGGGGTGCGGGTGGCAGCAATGGCTGCAGGGTTGCGGAGCAGGGTGAGGGTCGCCTTTGGGGCCGGGGAATGCCCAGGCGCTGGGTGTACCTGATGAGAGCCCTTAAGGGCTGCAGGGGCAATGGGTGCGGGGTGCTCGGGGGGTGCAGGGGCATCGGAGGGACTACCGGACGCGGGAGGCGCTCGGGGTGCACGGGTGCTGGAGGGGGCAGCATTTCCCCAAGGCCGCATCTCGGGAACGGCGCGGGTAGGGCCGGAGGAGCCGATGTCCTTGTCCGCTGTCCCGCAGCGCTGTGCCCCGCATACAGAGCGGCGGGCGGGGGCGGCGGNCCCGTGCTCTGCCCCGCGGTCCCCTGCCCGGGGGGTCCCCAGGGCTGCCTCCGGCCCCGCGCCCCCTCCCTGCCGCAGCCCCCGGGCCCTGGCTGCCCTGCTTTCTCGCGGTAGGGTCCGGGCAGGGTGCGGGAGGCGCCGGTAAAAGGCAGCTCCCCCTCCCCGGTGCCTGTCCCGACCTGCTACGAATACCGGGAATAGCAGCGGGGCTGGCAGCAGGGCTGGGCGTGCAAGTCCCTGCACACACAGACACGCACACATACAAATACACACAAACACCTCGCAGACTCCTCGCGGGCCTTCACACCTCTCCGGGTGACTCTGACCTGGAGAAGAGGTTTTGCAGCCCGTGCACACATAGCACCAGGCCCACTCCAGCACCTCGGTGTCCCTTGGGAGTGGCTGTGGGCTCAACAGATTCCTCTCCCTGTGGCAGTCCCTCAACCAGAGTCTAGACAGTGACAATAAAGGGGTGTGGGAGAGTACTACTACATGTCAGGGATGTGTCTCAGGCACTTGGTGAGAAAATAGCCAGGATCCATAAAATAGCTATAGGGTCTGTGTCACTCCAAGGGCTGAGCATAATCCGCATTTGCAACTGAGGTTGTGTGGTATCAGGGACACTGGCCAGGATACTGCCTGATAGGTGCTGCTGCCTGGACCCCAGACAGTCCCAAGGCACGGTCCCCCTTTGGGACAGAGACCATCAGGGGGCTGGGAGGGGCTGGAAGCACCCTGGCAAGGCTTTGCTCCATGCTGTGCCAGATCATGGGGAACAGAGGGTGTTTCTCAGAGAAGCTCCTTCCTCCCAAGGTTGAATATGAGTCAGGTTTTGGAGCAACTTTAATTACTAATGGATCGATAGGCTCAGCATGGCCAAGCAAAATCCAATCACAGCCCCGGGGGCCTGCCTGCTCAGCCCTCCCTGCCCACTCAGCCCTCCCTGCCTGCCTCTGGGGAGGCACATGCTCCCTCTCTGTGGATGCTCCTCAATCCCACTGGCCCAGCACCCAGCCACGGGAGGTGGGACCCCATCCTGCATCTGGAGCCAGCACCCCACTTGCTCAGCCCTAGCAGGGGACACACATTCCTGAAGCAGAGCAGCAGACGGAGATGCCCCAGCCTCGCCAGTGCTGCCCATGGGAACACATACACCCCTGAGCCCCTTTCCACACTCAATGCATGGAGCAGGTCTGTGGTCCCGGACCCACCTTGCACCCTGGACACAAGCCTGGGAACCTCGAGGAGGGCGGAGTGGCCTTGGCAACATGCAGGCAGCCCCTCTTATGCACAGGGATGGGTGGGGGGCACTTGCCACCCATCCTGTGTCCCCACCACTTCCTGCTGCCTCCGACCAAGCCACCCTGGCTTGGCCAGGTACTGCATAAATAGCTGTTTGTGTCTCCACTCGGCCCCTGCGTGGGAAATAATATCGGCTGATGGAACATAATGCCCTGCTTCACATGTTCAATTTTATCATTTTCCGAGGCAGGCAATCTTCGTTTAAAGCTGAATGGGCTGGGGAATGTTAATGAAGCGCCGGCGCTGCTCTGCACCGTGCTTTATCTCTTCGAGAATAATTTGGGTGAGCTCGGAAATAGAGTTCCCAGTCCCAATTCAAGTGGCAGCAGCACCGCATGCCGATAAAAGTGTAATTCCTGGCCAGCGCGTGGCCCTGAATACATGACAATTTAACTCTTGGGGTCCCACTGGGATATGCTGCCTGCAGCTGCCTGCTGCCTGTTTTGGGCCCCTCTGCCCTGTGTGCCCAGCACCTGCGTGGGTGCTCAGCCCAGGCAGGATGGGGTCTGTCACTCCCACTCACCCCCGCCACAGAGCAAAGTGTGCAGACCAGGGAGGAGAGATAAGAGAGCTGGAGCTGAGCCAGAAGAAATCAGTCTCCCTGGACAGACAGGACCCTACAGGCAGATGTATGGGGTGCTCTGGGATAGGGGCTCTGCTAGGAGAGGGATGGCCCAGATCCAGGGATGCCCAGGCACTGAGAGAGAGGGATGATGAGAGGGATGGGGGTAGGGGCTGGGTTGGGGAACAGGCAGGAGGGAGAGAGCAGGGGAGATAGGTCCAAGGGAGCATCACATCCAGACAGACTGACAGAGCCAGCTGGGTGCTCATGGGCAGAGGGCACACGGCTGAGTGAGGGACTCCCCTAGGAGTCCCCTAGGCCCTGGTGATGATTGAGGGGAGCAAGGATAACTTGCAGAAGGCATTTGCTGGTCCTGGAAGGAGAAATTCACGTTAGCAGGAGCAAGCAGCTTTGGCCCCAAAGAGAAAGCCTTGGGTGGTCTGCCCGGTCTTGCTCTGAGCCCAGCCGTGGTCTGTCGCCATCTCTTTCCAGCTGTGCTCTGGCAGCAGGTCCCTGCACGAGGTGATCCTGGGGTCCCGCCTGAACTTTGCTGCCTTGGTCCCAGCTCCTCTGGGCTTCAGGTGCAGTGGGTGGGTGTTCCCAGGGCAGCACAGCATCCTCAGAGCAATGGTCCCTCATATCCTCAACCACCCCACCCTGACGACACCGGGAAGGCGTTGTCTTGGCCCATCAAGGAGTCAGCAGGGCCTCTTGGGCACCACTCTGGGCTCCCTCTGGTGGGGCAGTAACAGACCCTTCCCCTGGGAATGAGCAGGGCGGGCAGGTTTCCAGCACCGTTAATCAGGGCTGCAAGAGCCGGGATTAATGTGCACTCCAAGGTTCTCCAGTCCCAGCTGTGATCCAGCCCTCTGCTCTCAGCCAGAGCCGCCTCCACGCGCTGAATTATCAGCCTGAGTAATTAAGTGGAGAGCTTTGTTTTAATGCAGACATCTGATGCCTTCGCACCGAGGAGCACAACAACTGTCGCGGGTGCTTATGCTCCGTGCAACACATCTGGCTCACAGGGAGAAAATCCATCTCCACCGCTGTGTGAGATTAAAGGGAACGCGGCCCGGGTGTGGAGAAAGGGAAGGACGGCTCTGCAGCCAGCGTTGGTGTGCAGGACCCATCCCCCTGTACCGCCCCACCGGGTCCCTGCGCCCCGCCAGCAGGAGGCTCTAGTTCAGGGCTACCTGGCAAAGCACGCGTCGCCTCCGTGCCTCGGCACGCAAAGCAGCACAATGCGCTGCGAGATGAGGGATAATTACGAGCTTGGAGATAAATGGAAATAGGGCAAAATAAAACATGGGTTTATCAGAAGTAGATGGTGCCTGGCTCACCTGATACCTGCTGCTGATAAGAGAACTGGCTGTTGGAGGAGGAGGGATGCAGATCTAAAAGCAGCCGCCGTGCCATGCAGAAAATTATTGCTTTGCACAGATTAGGAGATTAGCACCAGTGCAAGGAGCTGGAAAGAGGCTGGTGTGGGAAGAAGCCAGGCTGCAGGGAGAGAGGAGATAGCATGCAGGGGAGAGGATCCTGCTGGGACCACTGTGGATGCGCCTCATTTAATAGCTTCCTCTGTTGCCCCAAAAGTGGGGGCTGTGGGGAGATGTGCTGATGCTGCACAAACACAGGTCTCTTCTCTCTGCTTGGCCCCCGGATTGCTGTGCTTTGTTCATTGCACCCATTTGGGATGTCTCATGGATTTAGTGCTTTTTTTATGGGGCAGCTTGGCTGGCCTGACAGCAGGGTGAGTTGTGCCATCCTGAGCCCTTTCTCCACGAGTTCCCCCAGCATTTCATGATCCCCAACACTTTGTGAGTGCTACCAGCAGAAGGATTCCCTCACTCGCTGCCCTGTGGCAGGGCTGTTTCCATCAGAGAGCTTGCCATTGCCTCCAGCCCCTCCAGCCCCTGGCTGCTTGGCACTGCTGGGGCCAGGAAAGGGGCTGAAGGGGACAGAAAGAGGGATTCCTCAGTGAGGGGAAAGAAGACTCCAGCTGGGAGTGTAACTGCCGCATGCGGTGTTCCCAGTGTGAGCATCAAAGGAACCCCATTGAGAAAAACTGTTTTAAAGAAGAAAAGCTCCAGGTGGTTTCCAGCAAAAACCACACTTGGGGCTGCTCCCCCACTGAGAAAAACATGTCAAAATTTGGCAGGGGACCTCTGACCCTGTGCTGATCTAGTCGAGGAGCAAATGCCGTTGTGGTTGAGTGAAGCTGCCTTGCAGAGGCTCATCTGACTCCCCGTGGTGTTGAGCAGCCAGGGCTGGTGCAGCTCTGCTCCCCAGAAGGGCTGCCAGTGGGGACCATGTGCTGGAATACGCTGTGCCTGGACGTGGAGACACTCGAGGGGCTTTGGCAAAATCTGGCAATAAAAACAGAGCAGGGGGTGTTTGAAGGAGCGGCAAAAAATCATCCAACTCTCTGGCAGCCTGGGGTAATTTGAGGCTGGGAAATGTGAGCTGAAGCAGCAGGGGCCACATAGCCACCTCCGGGCAAGCAGGCTGATTTATTGCCTGCATGAGCCGAAATTGCAGCCCATGCTGGGGGTAGAGGCAGGACCAGATCCCCTGCCTAGAGATGCTCATGGCAGAACAGCAGAAATGCCATGCATAGTAGACGCATGGGAACAGCTTGAGACATCCCATCCGGTCATGCCTGGCTGGGCATGACTGCTACCCATGCTCAGTGCCTCTTCCCAGCCAGAGCTCTGCAAGCAGAGCCCATGGCAGGGGCAGAAGTGCCCTGAAGCAGCCTCAGGCATGCTTTTGTGGCCCCAAACAAGTGCAGTGGGGGCAGTGGGCTGGCTGTGGGCACTGTCCCATAAGGACGCATCCAGATTATCCATATGCAACACTGGTGCTCCTGTCACAGCCAGCCCAGGAGCCAGATCATGGAGTGGAAGCTGTGGCACATTCCCCTGGGTGGGAGAAGAGGGGCTGCCCTGCTGGCACTGCAATCACAGGTGTCACAGGATGCCACCGTGCTCTCCTTGCGCCCAGGGCTGCACCATCCCCCTCGCCTTCTCAGCTGCACCCAGCCCAAGTGGGGGATGGCTGTTCCCACCGACTGGAATTAGTTCCCTGAGATGCTATATCAAATGCTTTAATAAAAGCCTGATATTTCATACCTCTTGTCTCTTCACCATCAATTTATTTAGCAATTTTACCCCAAAAAAAAGGCTATGAAGTTGGACTGGGTAGATTTATTCTGTGTGAGCTCCAAGCATATCTTTATTGCTCCCTGTTCCCTTGCCCTCGAGGTCCTCAGAAGCATTTTTCTCTTAGTATTTGCTCTATTATGTTACTAGGCATGAAGCTCTGTTGATGGGCAGTAATTGCCTGAACTGCCCTGCCTTCCTGTGATGAAGATTGGTACCTTACCAGCAGCTGCCTCCCTGCTCTCCTGTCCTTCGTCACAACATTATTGACTAGGAAAGTTCATTAATGAGACTCCTAATGACTGCAGCCGTGCCAGCCCAGCCCACAATGCTAACCTCTCCCATGTTTTCCCTTGGTGGCTGCTTGTATGAGGAGGCATTGCAGGATTTTTGCTGCATCTTTGGAGCCATGTGGGTGACTGAGCCATTTCTAAAACCCTGCTGGCCTTTTTTGTCAGAGGATGCTCTTCCTGCCTGGGCTCTCATCCCCCTTGTTTTTGGGGACCAACCCCTCCAGGCAGTCTGTGTTGGCCAGACAGTGCAGGGGATGTCTAGGTCAGCAGTAGTTGAGAGGTTTTGGGGGCCCTGGGAGCATCCCTGAGGCTCCTCTGTCCTGGTGTTTGCTTTGCTGCCCACTGTCCCAGCACCGGCAGCCAAGAGCCAGGCTGGCATCGAGCCAAGCATGATGCCGGGATTAGGCACTGCCTCCTACAAATGAGCTGTTAATTATCATAATCTGGTAATTGAGAAAAATCTAATTATGCAAAGCTAATGGATTTAAAGCTGTGCTGGGGAGCACAGGCCAGGGGAGCACAGCTGGGCAGGGCCAGTATCACCAGCTTGTGGCTACAGACACCACCAGGGTCTTGCAGTGCCTTTTGCTCCACTCTGAGGCCCTGTGGGTGCCCAGCCGGGTCCGAACTTCTGCAGGAGAGAGCCCAGTCCTCTTGCTCCCCTCCAGCCCCACTGGGCCTGGGGAACACCTCTTCCCTGTGCCTGAGCATCCTTACTTCTGATTTTCCCATCTTCTCTCCTGGGAGGCTGGAGAACACAGCCCACTATCCTTGCTTGTGTGCCCTCCCTGGCCTCACAGACATGGCTCTGCTCTGTCTCTCTGCTCTGCTTCCACTGTCTCAAACTGGTGCTGTGAGGTCTGCTCAGGCAGGGCCACGTGTGGTGAGCCCAAGTAGAGATAAGCATTTTTTACTAGACCAACTGAGATGGTTCAGAAAGGGACACAAGCTTTTGGGTACACAAGTGTTTCTCACCACTAACAACCAACTATTTGTTTCAGCTTCGATGCTGGCCTCACAAAAGATTTTGGATCTTCCTGTGCACTGTGAAGGTGAGGGATGCTGAGCAGTGCTGGCCCCTCCACCATGTCAGATGTCCTGGCCTCGAGGTAGCACCATGCCAGAGAGCCTGGCATTATCACTGCGGTGGCATACAGGTGGTGCCAGCACCTGGCACTCCTCTGAGGTCTGTGTCACTGCCCCCATGTGCTCTGCCGCCCCTCACTCTTCCCTGTGCTCATGGCAGTCTGGCCCCTTGCAGCTTTTGGGGATCCCAGGGGAGGTGCTTGAGTCCAGGGGCGCAGGAGCTGTGAGAAGAGTGACACTCGACATCTTGAGTCCTTGGCCAGCCTGATGAGCTGTGCTTCAGAGCTGTGCTTCAGAGCTGTGCTTCTGCAATGCTGGTGCAGAGCTTGGGGTTCCCCCACATCTCCATGGCCAAAGACAGGTTGCCCCCCAACACATGCCTGGCCAGGCACCTCTCCTGAGCCCAGACCCATGCAGCCCTGCCCAGGCGGCATCTACATGTCCTGGCAGGGGAAAATGAGGAATTTGCCTGTCTCCGCCTCCCTGGGGAACCCACACTAAGTGCACGGAGAGGGTGGAAAAGAGCAGGACTCCAAGTAATTGCCCACAACCCCGGGGGATGGGCGGTGAGAGTGCCCTGAGCTTTCCAGGATGTTTCAGCCTCTGGCTCCAGTTCCTGCAGGATGTGGTGATCGCTAAGTACATCTGTGATCTCGGCACTCAGCGAGCTTCCCGCTCGGGGCAGGGTGCGGGCGGCACCACCCCGCACCAGTCCCGCCCCGGCACTGCTTCACATCTCACGCCGCAGAGCCCGGCTCCCCCGGTGCCGTGACGGTCACCCACCCCTCAAACCTCGTCTGGCACCTTGGGCTCGGCGGGGAGAGGCAGAGCCGGCCGGCAGCATGTGGCTGGAGGAAGCCCAGAGGCCTCCCCCACGCACCTGGGGTTCCCCCTGGCCCTCTGCAGCCCTTCCTGCGGGGGATTGCCCTGATAGGCGCCCAGCACGCGATGTCCCAGCCCCACGGCAGCCCCCGTGCAGCCTGGAAGAGTTTGCCAGCCGTTCCACCCTCCACGGCATCCATCACATCTTCCGGCACCGGCGCTACACCATCCGCAACTTACTGTGGCTGCTGGCCTTCCTGGGCTCGCTGGCCCTCCTTATTCACGCCTATGCCAAGTGTGTGGGCTTGTACTTCCAGTACCCCCACAGCACCCAGCTGGAGGAGGAGACGGAGCGCAACAAGATCTTCCCCGCCATCACGATCTGCAACCTCAACCCTGCCCGCTTCTCACAGCTCTCCAGCCATGATCTGTACTGGGCAGGGGAGATGCTGGGGCTCCTGGATGGCGCTGGCCAGCCCCTGGTGCCGGAAAGCCCTGAGAGGAGCAGGTTGGAGGCTCTGCTGGGGTCACTGGCCATGAGCGAGGAGGAGAGGAGCCGTCCCTTCCACCTGGAGGAATTTTACGAGCGTGTGGGCCACCAGCTGGACCTGGGCGAGATGCTTGTCCGCTGCACATTTGCCAACGAGGACTGCAACGGCAGTGACTTCCAGACAGTGAGTGGCCAGTGGTGGGACATTCTGGGGGCAGGGAGGGTTAGGCATGGCCCCTGGGCCGGCACCCACAGCCTAGTGCACTGCTGCTGTGCTGATAAAGAGATCCTAGCCCCCAGTGACCAGGGATCAGGGAAGGGGAAGGATGCCAGGCACAGGGAAGGAGAAAGATGTCAGGCACCCGTTTTGGTGGGCTGTAAGGCCCTAGGTTTGTTGGGGCTGGGGCAGAGCCCCATGCAGACCTGGGCTGCACTGGGCTGGGCTGGGGGGCTCTGGCAGCACTCGTGCTGTGAAGCTGGGTTGAGAGGCACAGAGAAAGGGTAGGCTGGGGGGTCCAACTGGATCAGCCTCAGCAGAGGCAGGCTGTGGCCAGCCTGCCTGGGAAGCTTGGCTCCTTAGCTCTGCCATGGGCTCTGGGGGAGAGCCAGGCTCCTGAGGGCTTGCAGAGGGAGGGAAGGTAAA
Source organism: Dicrurus megarhynchus (assembly GCA_013399195.1). NCBI lineage: Eukaryota > Metazoa > Chordata > Aves > Passeriformes > Dicruridae > Dicrurus > Dicrurus megarhynchus. Next base: position 44,167 of record VXAD01009108.1, on the reverse strand, counting down.
TCCGGGCCTGGAGGGTTTTAAAAGGGAGGAAAGCATATCCCCTCCTAGCAGAGCAGGCACCAGGGGATGGGTTGAATCCAAGCAGTAGCGTAAGTGAGCAGGGGAAGGCACAATCCTGCCCTCCTAGGCAGCATGGGGATGTGCCTGGAACATGGGCACGGGGAGGTGGCTGAGCCCCCGGTGTTATCAGAGCCAGAAGAAGTAAAAAGCTCATGAAAGTCTCATTGATGGACACCACACAAGTGCTCTTGGCACAGACGCTTGGCACAGGCTTGCAGGATCTCAGCAGGGCCAAGGGTGAGCGAGAGCTGCAGCCCTGGCCCAGGGCTCTGAGCCCTCCTGGCGTGGGGACAGCTGACACACAGGGGGAGTGGCAGGCAGGGCTGTGCAAGGTCAGTGCCCCACACCAAGAGTGGCACCCAGCTCTGCCGTCCTACTGCCAGGTGGGCAGCCCTGGGGGCTGCAGCCTCCCCAGGCAGTGCCTGGGTGCCCACTGCCGCTGGCTCTCCCAGCTGGCAGCTGCTCCAGCTTGGCATGTGCAGAGCTGTGAGTTGGGAGGGTCTCTAATCTAGCATGACGCCTCTGCTCATCACCCTAATGAGAACAAAGTGGGGCTGTCACACTGGGCCCTTCCACCAGGTGTCAGGCAGCTGGGGGAGGGCACAGCCACATGCCGGGAGGGCAGTGCTGGCGAGGGGGCACCTGCAGCCGCCTGTGTGGGTCAGCTCTTGCAGGGCCATGGCTGCTCTCACAGTCCAGCTACTCTGCCACCCTCCATAGCCTTCCCACTGGCTGCAGAGCCTCCAGTGCCCAGCCAGGTGTGGCAGGGTCACCCCAGTGTGTCAGGCAGGCTTGGGTGGGATGCTGGCAGGGCAGAGGCAATGCCCAAGTGGGAGCCATCTCCTCTCTTCTTTCCTTTTTGCTCCTGAGTCAACAGCAGAGGATTACTGGGCTGTAAACAAGGGGATCAATGGTGCTGATGGGAACATTTCCTGGTAATAGCTCCGGCCTGTAAAACACAGCGCAGGGGGAGGAAGGGGAGGCTCTGCTCTCACAGCAGTTAACCCTTCCCACCCATGCACTGGCTTCTTGGTGCCTTGGCTTGGACTCACTGTGGCTGGGCTGGATGATGTTGTGCCTCGGCTTGGGCAGGCACTCTGAGCCTCTGGGCACACAGCAAGGTCAGAGGTGGGATGCCAAGCTGGCAATACTGGAGGAGGCATCCTGACCTCTATGGCTGTAGGGTGGCTGGCCCCTGCTGCTTGGAGGTGGCTGTGAAGAGGCAAGTGTCATCCCAAGGAAATGCCTCCAGCACCACTGGGAAATGATAAAACCGTTGTAGAAGGATGCCCAGCTCCGGTCTGTGCATGGGAGACAGGGCTGCTACAGGCAAGTGGAGAGATGGTAACAGCTGCTGTAGCATCGTCTGGCTCCTTAGCAGAGCAGAGAGTGCCATCAGCCCTTCTTGGCAGCCCAGACTGCAGGGCTTTGGACAGGTGAAGAGGTTTCTTTCTTCTGGTTGCAGGGAAGGATGCCCAGGTAAAAGGTTTTTTTCGACTTCCTTGAGCATGTCCCTGAGCACCTCTACTGCGGATCTCAGCCCTGCCTGCTCTTCTCACTACCACCCCTCTAGGAGCAGTAGTACCCCAATGGGCTCCAGGCTCAGGCACCAGCCCAGTCTGAGCTCACTGCCCTTCCCATGCCACAGCTTCCCACCTCACTGCCAGCCACCCTGCTGCCTACCTCCATGCACAGGCAGCTCTGAACACACCAAACCCCTTTCCCACACACCTGCTGTGCCATTACCCCAGCATTCGTGCTTTCATGTGCCCAGAAGGCACCCCTGCCTTGGCAGGACTGCCCATCACTGGGGCTGCCCTAGGACACCGTCCTGCTGTCACACAGCCACACTGCTGCGTGTCTCACGCTGTCTCTGCAGCCTGAGCAGGACAGCAGGTGATGAGTGCCTGGCACTCGAGTGGATGCCTGCATCCCTCTGTGGACACAGGCTGGTCATGGTGCCCTCCGCCCACCCTGCTTGGGGCTGGCAGGTAAATGTCAGCCTATTTTTATCTGCTCCCCCACAGGGCGGCTGTTCCTTCCATTCGCATGAGCAGATGTGCCTCCATTTTCCATCCCACTGGGGACCAGGGTTAATCTCCCTGATTTCACTTCCTTGCTTCCTAGAGCTGCCCTCCCTGGCTCTGGGCAGTGGGGGATCAGGGACTAATCCTCCCAGAATGAGTCAGGCTGCGGTGGGCTCTCAGCATCACAGCACGGTGGCTCCCAAGGGCATCACCTGCTGGCGGTGAAGGCCAGCTCCCCACTCCAGGATGGCAGGGGCTGCCTCCTTCCCATGGCTCAGCCAGGCTGTGTGGGGCCAACCTGGTTGCAAAAGGTGGAGAAGGCACTGGGGTGGGGCAGAGATGTGCCATGGGGTTTGCACAGTGCTGGCTTATTGTGAGGCTGGGGACACAAGACCTAGAGGAAAACCCAGGCAGCACTGAACAGCATCAGTGCAATGTGTAGCCAGCAGCACAGGTAGTGGAGCTGCAGCTGACACACTCCTGGTGGGCACTGTCTGTGTAATTATACCTGCTTCCAGTGGTTCTTCTGGCCAGCACGGTGCAGGGCAGCACCGAGGGGCTGGCGTGGCGGCCGCAGCCACGCACTGAGTGATGGTGTGTGTAATAGCAGGGCTGGCAGGTAATAGCAGCCTTGGAGTCCATCAATAACTCCACTCCCTGATGGATGCCGCCCTCCCCTCTCCTGGCACAGCCGACAATTAGTTACAGCAATGCTTGCCACTCTCCCCACTGTGCTGGCAAGGTAGCGTTGGGGTTTTGGCTGGACCAGGAGGCAGCTGTGCAGGTCATCCAGGTACCCTCAACTTCACTCCCACAAGAGCAGATTGTTTAATATTCTATTAATAGTTTTACCCCCTTAAATAATTGATCAAAATTTACAGCCAGAGCTGCCAGCTTCAGGAATCAATCTGGCATTCTGCACAGTGGATTGGGGGCAGAGGGGAGGCGGAGGGGACAGCCAGCCAGGCAGGGGGCATGGCATGGGGGCAGCACAGTGTGGGGCTCCCCAGGAACCCTGCTCACCTCCTGACTCTGCTAAACTGTCTCAGGATGATGTTCTCAGTGCTTCTCCTCCGTGAACAGCCCAAGCCCTTCTTTCCCAGCTGGCAGGTGCCAGCAGGCTCTGGGCAGCCGGCGGGGACAGTACCGCTATCTCTGCCACCCAGCCGCTGCCTGCCCGCTCGCACCAGCTGCCTGTGGGAGCATCTGTGCCCTAGCTCACCTCCGTGAATTATTTAAAGCTTCTCCGGGTGCTGCAGGAAGATGATAACATCAGAACTGAGGATGAATGGGAAGCTGGGGGACATGGGACAGCCGGTGGGGAGCTGCTCCTGCCCATGCCTAGGGTCTGTGGCACCCCTGGATGCCAGGCTGGCTTTGGGGACAGGACTGACCCCTCAAGAGCAGCTGGCTTGGGACTGTGACCCTGGAGCTGGAGAGGAAATATGATCAGCACAGGAGAGGAGTGCGTTACCCCTCCCACAACACCCAAGATTGTCCCCAAGGGTGCAGACAGGGATCCAGGCAGGCAGAGGTGTCAGGGCCAGCCAAGGTGTCTCAGTGTGGGGGCGGTGAGGGTGGAGGGGCGCAGGTGGGTGGCCCCCGGCCCTCTCAAGGCTGATTGCGGATCCGCCTGGCAGGGGATGCGGAACCTGCCGAAATAGCGGATTTAATTATCTCCGTAGAGCAGCGGGAAACCAGTGAGCAGGGAGGGGGTGGCGGGTACACGGTGCTGGGGCGTCGCAGCAGGGGGGCAGTGAGGGCTTGATCTAGCAAGGCTGTGCCCCACACAGCCTCCAGCTCCACAGCAGCTACTCAGCACTCCCATGCCAAGAGCCCCCTTCCTGCTTCCCCTGTAGGAAGGACACAGCCCCGTGCTGCAAAGCAGCCCNCCCCTCGGCTGCCCCCATCCCCATCCCCTTGGCATCAGCCCCCCAGCTGGCCCTGGGACTGCTTGGTGCACACTGCTGTCCATGTGCCCTTGGCACTGCCCATGGCCATCACACACTGTCCCCTGGGAACCGCTCCTTTGTCACCACCTGCCATCCCCGTACACTCAGCACTAATCCTTGGCACGATGCCCCATCCCCTCTGCACTGTTCCCTTATCACTGACTGCCATCCTGGTCCCCTTGGCTCCTCCAGCACCTCCCTGCCCCCTTGGCCCCTCTCCTTTCCGAGGGGTGCTCCTAACTGCCAACGCAGCTGGACTCCCCCTGCCTGCTCTGCTTTGAGCCCCAGCCAGGAAAAACCCTGCTTTTCTCCCGGGAGATGGGCTCTGGCATCCCAGCCAGCCTGGACCTGGGGTGCTCCTTGCTGCACCGGCTGCTGCAGCACGGAAGGATGCCTGGCCCTGGGGGTCCCCAGGTCTGGAAGAGTTAACAGGCAGGGGCTGGGAGGTGAGGGAGCAGCAGAAGCAACCAGGAGTGATCAATACGGTGTGTTGGAGCCGTGCACAAATCGCAGCTTGGAGTCATAAATCTCCCTCCCATCACATGCGATGAGGATGAGCAGGGAGCTTATCTCCTGGCTACGGTGCTGCCAGCTGCTCCTCCCACACGCGCCCCACCATGCTCTGCCGTGGGACCACGCCAGTCCGGATGGGAGCTACGGCCTCCTGCTCCGTCCTCGCAGGGTGAGTGGTGGGTCAGCGGTGGGGAGGCTGGCAATTCCCAGGCATGGGTATAGCCAGGCTGCATCCACGAGGACCACTTTTGTGGGAGCAGGCATGCCGATTCAGACAAGGGCTGGAGGCCGGGGTGATAGACTGGCTCTGGGCAAGACATCCTGAAACAGCTGAAGCCACCCTGTCTCTCTGGCTGCTCCTGCCAGCCACCTGGGATGAATCACCCAGGACGAGTGAGTCACCTGCTGGCCCCGCTGGCCTTGGCCACGCTGGCAGCAGAGCTTGGCAGCAGCATCCACTACACTTCCTCACCCTCCCCTTGGCACCGCAGCAGGGCTGTTGCTGCTCCACTTTTCTGCAAGGGAAGAGCTGTGAGGAGACGTCCAAGGGCTTGTGGAAGAACAGACAGCACAAGATACATGGCAGGGTTGCCAAGAGTGAGTCCAGTGCTCTGCGCGTCCCTTCCCAAGCCAGATGCCAGGTGACCCCCATTCCAGCAGCAAACGCTCCAGGCAGGCTTGGACTATAGGCACGTGGCAAGCAGCCTGCTACTGGTGTCTGGCTGGGATCAATTTAATCTGTCCAATCCAAGGAAATCCAGCTCATCCAGATCTGGAAAGCACCAGTGCCTGGAGCAGCAGGCAGGCAGGCTGCACTCACAACCCCATTCCATGGCCCTGGCCAGGCTCCAGCTGCCCCAATACGGCGTGGCCTGTTGTTTATGGGAACTGGGGTGAGGCCAGGGCTGCTCTGTGCCGGCGGGCTACTGCCCAGAGCATCCCTCAGCTGAGCCAGCTGATGACCCTATGCCCAGAGGAGGGCACACATGCTGTCACTTGCACCACTGCATGCGAGCCCATAGGCTCCTGCAGCCTCCTGCTGCAGGCAGCACTGGGCAATGGTGCCCTGGCCAGGGGAGGACCAGGATGTGTCACGGGGTGCTGCCCAGACCCCAGCAGGAGACAGTCCCAGCTGCCAAGGGCTGGCAGCCATCGCCATCCTGCTTGGGAGCCTGGATTGGTTTGGGTGGTGCATCACTAGCCCAGGGTGGCATCAGCCATGAGCTGAGGCCCCGAAGCAGGCAGGGGTGGATGCCAGGACCCTGTTCATCTCCAGGATCTCCCAACCAAGATTACTGTGCAGTCAGCAGCTGAGCTGGCATTGATTTATTGATCCAGCATCCATAGGGGTGGGAGCTGGGAGGGGCTCAGGCTTTGATCAGCCTCCTGCAGAGGAGGCAGGCATCAAAGGCTGATGCGTGGGCAGCAGTGGCCTCTCTCTGGGACAGCAGGGAAACCCGGCTGTTGTCTTGGTGGGCATGGCCTGGGCTGGAGACCTGGATGCTCAGGTAGCCAGAACTGGCACCTACACCCTTTCTGGTGGTGCTGGGGAGGGGAAGGGGCAGGCAGGAGCCAGGGAACCCCTGGATGATGCTGAACCCCAGGCAAGCAGGGGTGCCACAACAACGGGCAGAGTTTCTCTCCCTGTGCTGCTGGCAGTAGTGTATGTGCCATTCCCAGTGGAAGAAGCAGACAAGGCTGCACCTGCATTTCAGGGTACAACAAGCAGTGGTGTAGGGCACTATGGGCCCCATGGGTGTGCCCGGCTCTGCCCCGAAGGTGGATGGGCAGGAGAGGTGAAGGGAGCAGGGCAGATGTTAGTGCAGCTGCTGTGAAGGGGTGACAGGTGGGATAAATGATCCTGGGTTCTCCAGGGGCCAGTAAATTAGAATCAATAGGAAGCAGGAATAATTTATTTGTTTGACATCTCCTGTTAATTAACTGGGCTGATGAGTGTGATGGGGAGTGGCAGAAACCCTTCCACCTGCTCAGCTGGTACCTTTCCCCAAGGACTGGGAATGGCATGGGGGAATCCCATCCTCAGCAGCCCAGCATCCATCCCTGCCCTCAGCAGTGGGGCAGGACAGGGACAGGAGGGGACAACATGCAAGAGCTCTTGGTGATGGCCTGACCACCTGTGTGGGGAAAGACTGAACACGGGGATGCTGCATGGCCAGTGGGCCAGCAGTGCACGTGGTCCCCTTACTCAGTGTTTCCTCCATGCCCAGGCACTGCTAGACCTTGGCTCCTGCATCTCCCTGGCTGCTGCAGCTCTGGTGCGGTCCATGTGCTTGCTCCACCAGCTGAGTGTGCCTCCAACCAGGACTACCTCTGCAGGCTGCCTCTACTTCCTCCCACTCCTGCCCTGTCCCCAGCACCGCTGGTGGCTGCACTGGCAGTGTCTCTGGCTGGGCCATGTGCTGTCCACACTCCCAGCACACGTTCTTGGCTCTGCCTTCCTTGCCTGCGTCCTGCCAGGCTCACACGCATCCTTGGCAGCTCCGTCAGGAATGGCTGCAAGCACAACTGGCTGGAGACGTGTGCCCAGGCAGTGGCACCCCCACCAGGGTGCAGGCACAGAGCTGTCCCCAGGTCCCCGCTGGCAGGGTGCTAAGCTGTCCCTGCTCCACAGGCCCGCCTCAGCCCCAGGCAGCACCGTCACCTCCCTCTGTTTTTTTTTTAAAGAATAACATTTCTGCTAAATACTTTAATCAGATTAGTAGCAGTGTGTCTGCAGTGCTGTTAAATCAATGCTCCCCAACACATCTCGGCGGCTAGAAATCAATTACTGTTTAAGCCGTGCCTTGGTCCCTGGCCTGCGATCAATATGGGAGATGTATTACTCTCCCAGAGTCTTTCCCACTAAAAACCTTTCATTTGTATAACAGGAGCTCAGGCAAAGTGCTGGTGCCCTCCCTTCCCACCTGCTCCTCAGCGACCAGGCAGCCCCATCCCAGCTTCGCTCTGGGAGGCTGATGGGGCCAGCTGGCTTGGAGACTGTATGACACAGGATTAGGACAATCCCTGCTCCAGGAGGAGGTGTGCAGTACTGGGCCAGCACAAAGTGTGCAAGATTGGGTCCTGCACATGATGGGGTGGCAGGTTAGAGACCCACAGGCAGGTAGTCTGACCACTCTGACCCACTGGCTGGTGCCCTTCGGGCCTCCTGGGCCCTGTTCCAATGTGGCTGGATCCTCTGCCAGCTCCAATGCCCACTACCTTGGCTTCTGCCCATCACTGCATCCCCAGCCAGGGCACTGCCGAACCCAGGCATCCCACAAGGAGGGTACGACCTCTGCCCCTCATGCCCCTGCCCCAGATCTTTGCCCCTCTGTAGACCCCTCTCTCCATAGGGCATTTTCCCCCCTCCTCCATCTTTGTCCCATAATTTGGAGAGTGATTTCCATTATTCATGATAAGGATCTTAAATTAGCTGTGAATATTAATGACTTACTCTGTAATTAATCATGCTTTGCATGCTAGGGAGGGGGCAGCTCCTAGCATCTCCTTGGCTAAGTATGGGTGGCTTCAGCAGTGGTGGCAGCCCCAGGGTCTCACCTCACCCCAGGTCAGCACCCCCACCCACCCCATGGGTGAAAGGAGAAAGTGTAGGGAGAAAGTGGCCCTCTATAAACACACCTTCAGCTTACCATTTGGGGATTCAGCCTCACATCCCCAGGCCAGGGCTGAGGGGTGCTGTGAGGCACAGCGAGGGGCTGCTCTCACCCTTCTCCCTGACCAGATCTTGCTTCAAGAGCTGGGGGCAACCTGGGCTGTGCTGGGCTCGTATCTCCTTGCCCAGCTCTGCGGGTGCCTGTGAGGGATGAAAAGTGGCTTTTGATGCATCGCCTGCTCTTCTGCCCGCTCTGGCAGGCTCCTGGCTGATTCCTGCTGGGGGCTGTTGGGCCAAAGCCCTGTGGGGCAGGTCTGCATTGGCCAAATCCACCTCACCCCTACACAGCTCCAGGTGCCCTGCCTGAATCATCCTTCCTGCAGCTTCCTGCCCTCTCTGCCTGTCTGTCTGCACATTACCTCTCAGTCTCTGCTGTCAGGGAATTTGTGTAGTCCCAAATCTTGCCTGGTCACCCCAGCAAAGGCTGGCATTGCCTGCACTGAGGAGAAACTGAGGCACCAGATCTGGTAGTGCAGGGATCACTGCCTGTCCCCATCCTGACACGGCAGGGATGTGCTGGGTGCCAGGTGGGAGTGCCAGGGTTGGGTGTCCCAGATGCCTGGGTGACGGATGGTGAGCGGAGGCACCCGCTGGCCGCCGGAGGCCTCTGCCTGCCTGCGCCAAGTGCTCCCACGAGGGCAGAGTTTGCTTAAACAGAGACAGATTTAACTATTTCCATTACAGCTAAATGATGAGCCCCATAAACTTTATGGCTCCACGCGCATGAGAGCGGCTCTAATGGCCTTCACCATCTGGAGGAGATGGCTCCGTGGGGGACCTGCCGCCCACTGCCCGCCCACAGCCAGGACCTGCATGCAGAACCAGAACCTTCCCGGCACCAGCGCCAGCGTGGGTCTGCCAGCACCTGCAGGTGGCACGGTGCCACTGTGGGGCTGCCTGTGTTTGACCCCGATGTGATCCCGCTGTGGAGCAGATGAGCTGTACCTGGAGGTGGCCCAGTTAGCACCAGTGCTTGTGGGGTCTGCAACCCTGCTTGCACCCACCCTGCAGCGGGGTGAGGGGAGAGCGCTCCTGGGTGCCTTTTCCTCCCATCCTCTGCCCCACAGCTCTACGGGGGCAGGTTGGGAGCAGGTACTCACTTTGGTCCTGCCTGCACCTCCAAATGCCTCCAGCACACTCCCTGCCACTTCCCTGCTGGTACCGTGCTGCAGGATTTGTCACTGGTGGGCACAGGAGGACTGCCCCGCAAGGCCATGCTCTGCACACCCAGCTGCCCCTCAGTAGTCCCTGTCTGATGCCTGCTGGTGGCTGACTGTGGTGGGTCTGTAGGGGGCTGTGGGGCACCTGAGGGATGGGCAGATGCAGGTGAGGACACAAAAGCCATTGCTTCTGTGCTCCTAGCCCCTGATTTTTGTGGGTCCCATGGCAGCAACCCCATGGTGCAGAGCATTCCCCCATGACTGTGGGCTGGTGGGAGTGTGGCTGCATGACTACGGCCAGCCAGGGCAGGAGGGCTGTGGGGCTGCCAGCTGCCAGCCTGGAGCTGAGAGTGAGGGCCGGGGCTGCTGGCACAGTGCTGCAGCAGAGGATTAGGTTTGGTGCAGGAGAGCCAGAGATGCTTTGAAGTCTCATGAATATGAATCAGTGGCTTGGGGCAGGAGTGGAGGGTCTACGGCTAATCTCTCCCTTGCCATGGTGACAAGTATGACAAACAGTGTGTGGGCCAGGAGGCAGGGCAGGGAGCAGGCAGGGGACAAAGGATGGCAGGAAGGGCAGCCCTAGTGAAGGGGGGCATGTGGCTGGCATGTGTTGGGGCGCTGCACCAGGTGCTCTGCAGTGCACCCCGGAGAGCGTCCCCCACCCTTGTGCCCACCTTGGCTCCTGGAAGCCCACTCTGAGCAGGGTGGTGTCCCCATGGATGCTGGCACCCCACTGGGCTGTGGGCCCCAGGGCAGAGGTGATGGCATGGTTGCTGGCAGTGCCCATCTGCTTGCCACCAGTGGCCAGGCAGGGAGTGCAGTCAGTGCAGGCAGGATGCAGCCCCTCCCCTGCTGGGTGTTTGGCCAGAGGCACAGCTGGGGCCAGGGTACCACAGCCAGGAAAGGGACCCAGCCCTTTCCCTGGCTCATCCCACCAGCAGCCCAGCCTTGTATGAGCTGGTAGAGCCCCCATGGGACCCAGCCAGCTCCCACTGATCCAGGTTGTGGTGCCATCTGCTCAATGGTGCTGTGGCCCTGCCTGCCATAGCTCGGGTGCCATGGAAATGTCATGTTTGGGTCTGCTCCTCCTGTGACAGCCTGAAGCCCTCGGTGCTCTCCTAGGAGACAGTAACTAGAGCAGACGCATCCTCCTAGCAGGACATGACTGGGGCTTGCAGGAGAGTCTCTGAGATCAATTTGGAGGTTGTTTTGATGCTCTCCTGTTGTGGCATGGTGATAGCAGCTGCCTGCTCAGCCCAGGGGACTGTGCATGGACAAGCACTGGCTGGTAATGCTTGGTGGGGCTCAGAGAAACTGTTTGGGCTGGTGCAAGCCACAGAGGAGGCTGTTGGCTTTGCAGCCCCTCAAAGACTGCGGGTGCTGGCAGTGAAGTTGCTGTTTGCTCCAACAGTGCCCAGAGCTGCCGTCTCTCTTCCAGCACCCATGGCCCAGGATGCTGTGACTCAGGGCCAGGTCAGATCACTGAGCAGGGAATGCTGTCCAGACTGCTTGCCGGAGGACAGGGAGGGGAGAATGAGGGCTGGAGCAGCATCGTAGCAGGAAAACAGACAAATGCAGAGCAGATGTTTAATTATCAGCACAGCGTTCTCGGATCCCTGAAAATCTCTGCATCCAAATGTAGATATTTTATGGGAGCATACGCTTCTGCTGAGAGCTGGAGCTGTAACACAGAGCCCACCTACCCATAGACTGCATCACTGGGGCTGGCACTGTTTGCCTCTGCTGTGGATGGGGCACCTGTAGGGCTGGGGCTGGGCTGGAGAGGGCCATCAGGAACTGTGTGCCATTGTGGGGATGAAGCTCACTACAAGCTCATGGCCCCAGAGGCATGGTTCTCCATCCATCCTGCTTCATCCCACTGTGCAGGGACATGCTGGGATGCAGCAGCTGCCCCCCGTGCCCAGCTGGGAGCCTGGCCAAGCACAGGGCCAGGCAGGGTCTGGAAACTGCCTTCTCCTTACATCCATCGCCTCTTAAAGCTGGTCCCTACTGGCCCAGGCAACTTGTAGAGATCTCTTAAAGTCCTCTGAGACCTTTGTGGTCTCTCTTTTATACTGTAAGACTTGCAAGGTGTAGGTGTGCATGTCATCTCTGCATACAGGCTGTCTCTCCTCTACCTCATGTCTCTCCCCTGGCCCTTGGCTGTTCTCTGGTGCACCTGGGGCAGTTGGAGGGCTCTGCCACTGTTAGAGTGGGAGCTGGGGGAGGCACAGGCAGAACAGGAGCTGCCCAGGGTTCTGGGCTGGCCTGAGCTTTGTGCACCAGTTGCTTCTTTGCTGCTGGAGGAGCTGGAAAGGCTGCCTGTCCTCCTATGGGCTATGGACCACTGTTTGTCCCTCAACATAGGGATATGCTGTAGCTCCCTTGAGATATTCCAGCTTGAGGCTGCAGCCAGACATGGGGCTGGTCTCCAGCACAGACCCTGGTGCTGCATCTCTGTAATAGCATCCTGCAGCAAAGGGCTGGTGGAGGGCAGCCCTGGTGTCCCTGCCTGAGCAGGCAGGCATGGCCACCCGAGTGTGACAAGTAAAGTAATCGGCAAGAAGAAACAAGTACAGGCTGCTCCTCACCCACAGGCAGGTGTGAGGGGCACTGGGGCAGAAAGCACTGAAGACCCCTCTCTAGCATCACTGTGAGAGACCTCTGCAATCCAGGGGAGCCCCCGTTCTGGGACTTTGCCACAGGATTGGGTTCAGCTCAGGGGCACTGGGCTTCCCTGAGTCTCCCCTACCAGTTCTACAGAGCTGCTGGGGGGATGCCCATGCTGAGGGAGGGATTTCCAGTGGCACATTAGGGATGGCAGCAGTCTGTCCCCAGCATGGAAATCTCATCCCAGGCAGCCCAGCCTGCCTTCACTACTCCGCAGTCCCTCGAGGCTGTAAACATTTTGGATTCCCTGCCTCGCCTGCTCAGGCACCTTGCAGATTCAGGGCATGTTGCTGTCTTGAAACCTATCAGGTTTCCTGTCACCTCCCAGGGCCCATGAATCTGTGGGCCTGATGGAGCTGGGACTGAAATGGTCCTGCAGGCGAATGGCTCTGCACACCCTGCACACCACCACCTGCTCTTCTCTCCACAGGTCTATAATTCCCCCCAACCCTTGGGAAACTGCTCCAGCATCATCCCCAGCAGGCTGGAACTGGCTGCTGTTCTCTAACTCAGTCCCTGGAGTTCCCAGGGACATCCTGGGCATCAGGTACCACATCCAGCTATAGCCAGGACTGTGCCCTGGCTGCCAGCTCTGCCAGGGGGCTTAGAGCTGGGGCAGGCAAAGGGTCTGTCACTCTTTCCAGCCTAATAAGCCAGGACTTAGAGTCTGGGACATTTTTCTTACCACTATTATGCTGTTTCACTGTCTGCATCCTTGCTCTTGGGGAGGGGGGAGTTAGTGATGCTGTGAGTGCCAGAACCCCCTCAGGCAGTGGCGAATAAGGGCTACACGTGCAGCCGACAGCCCCAAACCCTCATAAATCTCCTTTGCATGGCCCATGGCTCACCTAAGTAGATTTGATTTGTCAAATATTAAAATTAATTTAGAATTGAGTGGTGGCCTGTGTGCGCACCCTGCTCTCCCGCCTTCCCCCCCCGCCACCTCTGCTCCTGCCCGATGCATCATCCCCGGCCCCGCGCTCTCGCCCCAGCCGGGGCGCCAGGAGCCGGGATAAATCATCCTGCCGCCACGCTCAAAGATGAGACGATTGCTTGCTCGGCGGCAGGGGATCACAGGGGAAATCACACCGCGTGCCACCCGCTCCGTGCCGGGGGCGGGGGAGACGCCACGCTTAGGCAGAGATTTATTTATTTGATTTTACTGGGCTGGGATTTTTTTTCATCTCTCAAACACTCACGAGGGAATTGCAGCCCCTGGAATATTAATGCCACACAGGACGCCAGCTCGTTAAAATGTCACCTGGCTGTAATTTCTCCTGTGCTTATTATTCCCCAGGGAGCGCGAGCTCCCATTCCTCCCTCCTCACGGTGGTCCCGGCACACGGGGCAGCCCTGCCCGTCCCCTTTACTGCAGCATGAGCGCTGCTCTGTCACATCACCCAAAATGTTTCTGGCCCTCTTCCACCACCGCAGAGGTGGGCTGCACCGTCTCCAGCATTTCCTGCTGAGCTGAGCCCCAGGAACCGATGCTGTGAAAGACAGCACCAGGATGGTGCAAACCCAGCCTGCCCGGCACAAGGGATGAGGAGTGCCACCGTGGGCAGAGGTGGAAGGGCAAGGGGTTGGCCAGCGGGCAGTGCTGGCATGGGCTGGGGACAGGGTGGCACAGGGAACAGCTGCCTTAAGGAAACTTTGGCTCAGTTCCTGCAAATTAATGTTTTTTTCCCAAACAGTTTCCTGGCGCTAAGCGCGACGCGGGGAGCAATTATCTTTAGTGTCGATGTTATTACCATAAAAATTGCATTGAGGACTTTTCTCCTCCGATTAGAAAGTTAACGATCATCACTGCCTTCATTGTTCCCCGCACCGTGCTCGCTCTAATAAAGAGTCTGTGCACTTTACTTTTCACTTAGCATGAAAATTACCCAGCTGCTGCTGTGCACGGCTGTGCAGCCCCCGCGCTCACCTCCCGGTGACAGGCCCTTGGCAGGTACTGGGAAGGAGCAGCCACCAGCTCGGCTGGGACGGACAGGCTGGCTGGTGGCTTCCCCGCGCAGTGGAGGCCAGGGCTTGGCTCAGGGCAGGGGATGCCGGTGCCCATCCTCTGTCTGAGCCTCAGGGGTCACCTGAGGAAGCTTTTCCATGTGCTCTCTCCTTCAGGGATGTGCCATCAGCAGTCCCTGCTCATGACCATCTGCTGGGCCTCCTTGGACCCACAAAAGCCAAACCCCGATTCACCCCTGCTTCTCTTGCCAAGGGCTTGGAGTGGAGGGGATGGGTCCAGCCTTGCCGTGGTGGCTGCACTTCCACTTGACTCTCCATCCATGGCCAAGCTGGGGCTCCCTCCTGGCCACGCTCCCATTACCTCTCATGGGCAGTGGCACAAGTGAGCCCTGCTGCTGTCAGCGGCTCGCCTGCCCTGCCCTGCCCTGCAGGCAGCACAGCATCGCTGCTTACGGCAAACCAGTGCTGTGCCTGCCTGTGGACATCCAGGCTCTGGCACTTGCCGTCAATCCCACCGCCTCTGATTGTCACAGGGAATATTTGCATCGTTTTGCTCACTACCAGCATAGCTCTTTAAATGCTCAAAGTACTGTAAAAATCTTAGCTAATCTTCAGAGAGTTTTTTTTTTTTTTCCAAAGCTCTTCATTACTCCCTAATTGTTCAAACTTCTCTTCTTTTCCTTCTGATTAAAAGCAGATTTTAAAAGTGCAGTTCAGTTTCTCAGCTATTTTCAAGTCAAATGGATTCCATCCCCCTCTCCATGTATTAATAACCTGTTCTCGTGCATCCCCCAGTGAGCCAGTAAAAGCCCTTCTGAGCAGAGACAAGGTGACAGCAGCGCTCCGGAGGGAGCGATTGGAAGGGGGTTACAGCTTGGAGGGAAAGAGATCCATCCATCCAGCTATCTATCATCCATCCTGCTATCATCCATCTACCAGAGAAATAACATTTGCAATTCTGCTTTAGCTCTTCCTAATAATCATTAATATATTTTTTTTACCTTCCCAACCAGTAGTAGGAGGAGATGCAGGGGTTTGGGGTGCAGGCAGCTCCACAGGGCTGGGGGGTGCGAGAGGAGGGGGGTACGGTGTGTGGTGCCATGCGGTGTAGGCGGCTGTGTCTGTGTGCGGTGTGTGGGATGGCTGCGCTGCTGGGAGGGGACAGCAGGGCAACCCAGCGCTGGTCAGCAGCATGCCCCGCAGCAGGAGGGGGTGTGTGTCGAGCTGGAGAAGCACCTTGCTGAGGGGATTCTGGGATTCTGGAGGTGAAGATCAGACAAAGTGCTGTTCTGGGCTCTGCCCCTGTCCAGCAGGGTGAGCTCTGCCCACCAGAGGATCAGTCGTGGATCCAAATGGTGCAGCGTGGTCACACGCAGCACCCAGACGTGCAGAGTGCATCATCCTCTCCCTGTGCCCTGGGACTGGCCCCAAGGAGTGCCACTGTCTCCAGCTGGTAATACCAGACACCACGCCCCATCCCAGTGCCCTGTCCTCAGCCAGCTGGCCTGCCATAGGAGACGGGACAGTGATGGATTGCAGCATTTACACATCTTCCCAGGGAGGAAATGCCGGGTCCTGCAGGGCTCCATCAGCTGTCAGCAGCGGGCAGGGCAGGAGCGAGGCCCTGCCAAGGAGTGGGTGCTGATTCCAACGAGCAACACAGAGGGCAGGAGGGGGAATCCTATGTGCCACTGCCCAAGTACCTATTCCCTGTCTTGGGCACCTTCCCTCCTTTTAGTTATAATCACACTACCCACCTCG
Source organism: Dicrurus megarhynchus (assembly GCA_013399195.1). Classification (NCBI taxonomy): domain Eukaryota; kingdom Metazoa; phylum Chordata; class Aves; order Passeriformes; family Dicruridae; genus Dicrurus; species Dicrurus megarhynchus. The sequence goes on along the minus strand of VXAD01009108.1, from coordinate 28,386 downwards.
GGCTGGGGCAATGGCCCCATAAAGCATCCCTGCTCATCTGGAGGGGTCTGGGGGAGACCCCAGCATGGCCCAGGGGATGAGCTGCTGCAGTTAATGGTCCTGCTCTGCAGTGGGCTTCAGACCTGCTCCCAGGTTGGTTTGCATCATCTTCGAGCCACTTGTTGCTTTTAGATCATCACCTGCCAGTGCCAGCAATTGTAAAATTTTAGAAATTGTGAGCCATCGCTTTGGTTGCCAAGGTTCTTCAGACCCAGGCTAAGGCACTGTTCTGCAGCTCTGAGCTTCAGTATTACCCTGGTTGTGCATACAGCAACTCTGGATCCCCAGCCACACCTGTGACAAGTCCAAGATGTCTCCTGTGCCCTGCTGGAGAGACCTCTTCTTCAGGCCACCCATGCTTCCCGTGGAGCACCATGAGACAAAATCAGGTAGCTGATGGAGCTGGGAGGTGGGAGAGCCACGGGAGGTACCAGTGGCTGGCACCTGGGTACCTGGGAGAGGCTGCAAGCAGGGTCACCCACACCAGCCCCCAGCCTTCAGGAGATGCCAGCAGGCTCAAGACTTCAGCCATTCCATGGATGAAGTGATGCTGGTGGCCCAGGCATGGGAAGAGCCACTGTGTGCCGTGGTGCCAGCGTGCCCTCAGCTGGGCTGTCCCGGCAGATGGCAGCAGGGATGCATCGCAGCCTGGCAGCGCATGGGGACCTGTCTAGTGCCCCGACCTTGGAGTAATCTTCAGTAGGATTAAGAGCTTAAATGTATCCGTGTAATTGCCAGGCCCCTGCTGAGCTGGAGAGAGTGTGAGTGCCAGCACAGGGAGGCAGTGCCCAGGCGTGCTTGCTCCTTCCTGCTGCCTGCTGCTGCCTCCTGCCATTGCCACCACTGCGGGTGCCACTGGGAGCCACCAACCACCCTCAGTATGGATGGCAGGTGGCCGGAGAGGGATGGTGCCCAGGCACTGACAAAGAATGGGCTCCAAAGGAGAATTTCAAGTTTGCAGAGCCTTGAGCGTGCTGCCTGCATCTCCCTGGCATGGCCTCAGTCCTCCCAGACATCCCTCTGTACGCTACTCTGGTACCCCTCCAGGCACCCACCAGCTCTGTGTCCAGGGAAGGACATGGAGCTGCTCCTGTGTGTGCTTTGAGGAGTAAGGAGGATTGGCTGTGATGCCAGGGGCCAGGGGAAACTGTCCTGCCAGGCTGAACCTGGCTGGGTTGGTGATACATTAGGGTTTGTTCCTCTGCCAGGGGGGAGCAGGGCATGCAGTTGGCAGTGTCTACTTCTGTAGGGTGCTTGGTGTGGGTTTTCAGCCCCCATCAGCAATCAGAAGATATTCAGGGTTGGCAGAGGTGTCAGGGAGTCTCAGACACCCCCAAGGAGCACCCAGGTGCTGGACTAAGGCCACACAGAGCACTACTGTGGCCCCTGCCCAGCCATGCCAGCGGGGTGCCAGTACCCCAGTCCCAGCCCCTCCATCTGATGCGGGGCTTGGCACAGAGTGGGGAGCTGCCATCCCAGCCCCCTCACCGTCTGCCTAATGGTCCCTGACATTTAAATGAGATTTAGTGCTCAGCCCGATGCTGAATATTCATGAGCCCATGCGGCCCTGACAGCCCGGCTGGGGCTGCTCTCATGATTAATAATTTGTTTTTCCCTTTACTGTAAACCTCACCTGCACTCGCTGCTTGCTCTGGCACTGCCAGCTCCATTGCTGCCAGGGAGCACCCATGCCCTGGCCCTGCAGGTCCTTCTCCTCCATGCCTGCTGTGGGGCATCCACTGCAGGGCCAGGCACTCCCAAGGACCCAGCCAGGGTGGCATCTGCCAAGCACCAGGAACCTCTTCATTGCTCTTAGTGGGCCAAGCCCTATGCATGGCAGCGAATATCCTGTGTGCTACCAGAGTAGGGGCAGCCCTGGATGCCTGGCCTCTGTAGTAATTCCAGTTGCCCTCACACAGAGACGCCCTGGAGAGATACAACCAAGTTCTCCTGCTGCTTCCATGCTGGGCTCCCTCTCAGCTGGCAGCAGCTCATGTGGTGCTAATGCTTCCGGGCTCTCCCAGGTGGACAGGAAGGAAGTGAGTAGTCCACAAGCCCAGTTTCCAGGACCTGCTTTTGGTGCTGTTCATGGGGTTTGTGGCTAGTTCAGATGTTCCCTCTGAAAACCCAGCACAGCGGTGTCCAGCCCCACCTTGGACGCTGACACCCCTTACAACCATTCCCAAGGTCACTGCTCCCAGGACCCTCACTTCCCATCTCACTGCTTGCAGCTGTGTCCTGGAGGTGTGTGCAGCAGCACAGCCAAGAGGGACCAGCCCCAGGGAGCTCCCATGGGACCTGGGGGAAGCTGGGGGGCCAGGCTGCCATCTCCCCTCTGGCTCAATAGATCGGCTCCGGCAGCTCTGCACAAATTGCATAAATATTCATGGCGAACTGAAGGAAATGTGACTGTCCCGGCTGATTATACGCGCCTGTCCTGAAGGCTGCGGCTGCTCTCCATGTGCTGCTGGCCGAGCTGCTGTCTTAGGGCGAGATACAGCAAGAGTGCCCCAAGCTGCCCACATGCAGTGTGACATGGGGCACGGAGCTGCTGGGGCCTCACACAGGGCTGGAGCAAGGGCTGCAAGCTCAAGCCAAGGATGAGGCTTTTCCAGAGAAGGTCCCAAGATACCCAGGGCTTTCCCAGAGTGTCACACCAGCCTCTACACATGGCCCAGGGACTGCCCTGCATGCAGTCATGGCAAACTGCTCCCCAGTGACATGTCACATCCACTTTGGTGACTCTGGCATGTTCAGCACTGCCTCTGCTCCCTGGTGCTTTGGGCAGACACGGGCAGAGAGTGGGACAGAGCTCCTGAGAACAGCCCAGGGAGACATCCCAGGGAGAGAGCCCAGCTGGGATCCCTACACACTGTAGAGATTAATCCCCTGCAGACCTGAGCAAGGTGCTGGGCTAATAGCCTGATTTATTCCTTCCCGTCTCTCTGGAGCACGGGAGGTTCCCCACTGTGTCCTGAACGACCTCATGCATAATACCATGCACAATCCTATTAATGCCGCCCCGCCACGCGCTCCCTGCTTAGTGCCGCCACTCGCCAATGCAATTTCCCCATGATATATGGGAAAAATAATTGAACTATATTTGAAAATATATTGAGAATTATGGCACGCACACGACGGGATTTATAGGGGCCATATTTCACAAAACCATAGCCCTGCACACCAAGGTGCCCGGTGTTTGCGGGTAGAGACCCATGGTCATGGTGGGTGTGTGTCCAGGGCAGGCAGTGGGGGAACAGCTGCCACCATCCTCGTGGGCCTCTGTATGTGCCCGTGGGATTTGGTACAGGGCTCAGTGGGATCTGGCACAGACCTGTGCCTCGGGAGCAGGCGGTGGGTGCAGCAGGATGCAATACCCAGCTGCACTGGGAGCCGAGGAGGCAGCTGCAGCCACACATGCAGCTGTGTGGGCATGGCCACTGCCAGCCAGAGCTTGGCTGAGCTTAATCCCCTCCCACTGGGAGGGAGGAAATGCTCCTGGCATCATGCTGCCTGCTCAGCTGCATGGCCCAGCTCACTGTGCCAGGTGGCCTGTTAGCCAGGTGCTGGATCCCCTGGCCTGCCCTGAGGTATCCCCTCGAGGGGCTGGTGGTTCCCCACCCTGAAGGAGGTAGGGAAGGGGCTGAGGGCTCTGCACAGAACTTCCAGACCTGTGATACTCCACAGCTCCCTCTCCAGCCCCTTCAGCCCCTACACTGCCCTGCCTGCAGAGGGGCATTCCCCTGGCTGGCTCCGGATGCTCAATGCAGTGACAGTGCACAGGGGACACATCCTTTCCCTCCTCATCCCACCTCTGCCTCCTGCATAGCCCCTCTGCTCTCTGGTCAAATGCCCCAGGAACCCCTGCCTGCACACCACCCACCCCCCCCACCCCCCTGGGTTGCCATGCTGGGCACGTCCTCAGCACCGTGGGTGCCGCTGGCACAGGTGCCGTGGGGAACATTAATCTTTAATTTCCTGTCAAAGCCTCTCGCTGGAGAGAGCAGCACCTGGCGCGGGGGTACAGCAGATGCCCGCTGTGATGGGGGGACAGGAGACAGGCTGCCCCGGGCAAGGAGGGTTCAGACGGGGCACTCAGCCCTCCGTTGTGTCCCACAGCTGCACAGCCCTGCGCCTGAGGCAGGCAGGGGAGCAGCAGCAGCAGATGTGTGCTTGCCTAGGGGAATGAAGAGGAGAGAGCTGCTGCCCAGATGGAGAAGCTCCCCCAGGACCACTGGCTGCCAGGGCTGGGTAGGGTGATGACCCTGTGGGAAGCCCACTCTCTCCCTGGCCCTGGCTGACCCAGCTGTCCTCATGGCTGCCCCTGGAAGGGGAGCATGCCAGGATGGGAGGTATTTGCTATCAGCTCTCAGGGCTGAGGGGTCACAAAGCCTTCATCCCTGTGGCCCATTGGAGGGATCCCAGGGCATCACTGTCTGGAGGAAACTCCCATCGTGCCCTGGGGAAGGGGAACTATAAATAGCTGCTCAGTGAAGGGTGGAGGGGGACTGTTTGGGAAGCTGCTTTGTGAACAGGACAAAGAAGAGGCGTCTTTGCACTTGCTCTTCATTAGCTGCCTTCCTCTGGCTGGCCGGGCCAGGATGCGCTCACATCGAATGACAGCAGGATGTAGCTGTCGGTGTCAAGGACGCGAACAATAAGGGCTTTAAATAGCAGCGCTGCCTTTGAAACCCATTCGCCTGCGCCACAGAGCCCAGGAAAATTGTGCGGCACGAGAAGCCAGGGATGTGGGAGCAGGGGTGCCCTCACCCCAAGGAAGGGACCCCCAGCGCCACAGCTGCTGCCTGTGGGCAGATGGTCTGTGACCAGGACACGTGGAGCCCTGCCCAGAAGTGCCACGGGATGCCTGGGAAGATGCACCCCAGCCCCTCTGGTAGCTCCCAAGCAGCAATGTCCAAAGCTCCCACTGCATGGTCCCCTGAAATCGGTTAATTGGCAGCACCTCCCTGTGCTGCCGGAAAGGCGCCTCTTGGTTGCTGTTTCCTCTCCTCCTGCTCTGGCTCCTGATCCCCTCCCACCTTCCAACATGAGATGAAAGAGCCCTGAGGGACTGCTGGCAGCATTCCTGCTATGCCGGGTATGGAGGAACCTCTTCACCTCCATCAGGATGAGCCAAACAGTCAAGCGGCATCCAGTGGTCCTAGCAGGGTTTTGGTGGCTCATGAGATGGATAAAGAAGGTGCTTTGCTGTCCCGGAGAGCCCAGCTCCATGCTGTCCCAGTGCAGGACAGCCCTGGTTGTACATGGGTTTGGGTGCTTGGGAGCAGCACATGAGACTGATGGAGAGAGATCGGAGCCAGCGAGCCACGTGTGAGCACGTGCGTGTGCACGGGGGGGCCTGGCTGTGCGTATTAGCAGGCCCTTAAATCAACACAGCACTTCAGACAGGAAGGAAATAGGCTTTGCCGACGGCAGGAGCGGCACTTGCTTTGTGCACATTACAGAACATCAGGAAAATGTCAAATTTACATAAAAATGATACAAACTCATTGGAAGAAACATGCATCCAATTATCGGCCCCAGCGCTGGCACGGCTCCGCAGCCAGAGGCTGGCCGGCGGCTGGCTACAAGGGACCCAGCCCCGGGCCACGCATTTCATCTCTGGGTGTTTAACATCAAAGCTGCAAACAGCCTCGGCTCAGCTGGCCGCCCCGCTCGCCTGCTCCCTCCCGCCATGCCACTGCCACTGCTGCACCACTCGGGCACGCAGGGTGTGGCAGGGATGGCAGTGCCCGGCTGAGGCTGTGTGGGATTCGGTCCCGCTCCTGCCAGCTCCAGTGGGGAAGGGTCTGTCTGATTGCAGCATGCCTGTATGGCAGGGGCATTGAGGGGAGGTGGGGGCACAGCTGAGCAGCCCGGAGTAGCAGGGATGGAGATCTTGCTCATGCAAAAACAGCCAGAGGTTTTTCTGGCACCAGCTTGGGACCCCATTCCCGGCTCTGTACTAGGCTGTCCCAGTAGGCCCTTCCCTCCTTCCTGTTCCCACAGGATGGCCACTGGCATCCCCAGGGCTGGGGGAAGCCACATCTGGCCCAGCCCTCCTGCTGTGACCCCTCAGCTGGGCAGTGTGGACTGGGCACAACAGCCTGCATTCTCCTGGGGCTTGGGGCACCCAGGCGGACCAGGGGTAAACATCGGGGTGTGGGCAGGGGGCTATCTCAGTAGGCGCCCTCCAGCCTTGCCTGTGCTGGCATCACACCCTCCTGCCCAGGATTGATGGCCCATCCTGCAGCCCCTTCCCGGCACGCTGAACTCTACATTTCTGTCCCCGCCACCCAACGGGATTGATGTCTCACTGAGTGCAGGCAGCAGCTGTAACTCATGCCCGGGAGCCGGGCTCCCGGCTCGTTACTCACTGGGCACCGTCACCACATGAGTTACAGCTCTGCCTTGTGCTGGGACACCTCAGTAGCGAGGGATCAGGGCAGGGGTGAAAATGGCTGAGGCAGGGCTGGGGCAGGGGGCAAACCTCTCTCTCTAAGCTGGCTTTCCAAGCCATCCCTCAGGCTGGCTTCCCCGGCACACCCACATGCAGCCTACTAACTGCCTCTGTCCCTGGCTGGGAGGTGGGCACACATGGCCCTGAGGAGTGATGCTGGGGTCCCGGCCAGGGGTGGAGGGTGGCACCGCAGCTGGGATTCCCCGTACCACACCCGCCAGCTGGTGCCCAGGCTGCAGCGTGCGGGGGAGGCTGACGAGCTGTTAATTACAGGTGCTGCTTGGCTGGTGCAGCCCGTCTCTGCTGCTCGGCTGGCAGAGCCATGCGGCGGGTGACACACTCCATGATAAATTGATATCCCGTTTAGCATCAATTTTCCCTTCTCTGGTGGCAGACAGCTGTGCTAATGGGATGGGACAAGTGAAAATGAAATAACAGGCCCTGAGCACACCGACACACGCCGCACTGTTGGCACTACTGCATGGCTGTCGCTCCCCAAGAGACAGGCAGGACCCCACGCACCCTGGTGTGGGGGAACCACAAGGCTGGCAGTTCCAGCTGGGCTGCCTTCACTCTAGTTGCTGATGCCCACCTGGGGTGGGTTTGTGACATGGGTGTGTCAGTGCTAGGTGCCACCAACTCTGGCGTTTGCAGCACCCGTAGGAGCTGCTCCTGTCAGTGGGCTTTGAGGCTGGCACAGGAAGAGGGCTGGCTGCAGCATGACCAGTTCTTGATGGTCAGCATGAGACTGCGTGGTGTCTGCATCCTCTTGGTGTTTGCAACGCATTTAGAGGGTGGTGACTTGGCACATTTCTTATTTATAGCACAGTATATAGCTAGGAGCCAGTGAAGGATTTGGTTGGCATTAAGTGCCCAAGCTATATTGGGTATTTGCAATGCACACAATGCCTGAGCTGATGTGTGCAGCATTCCCAGTGCCCGCACCAGATTTAGTGTACGCAATAGCCCGTGGCACTCTGTACCCACACTCGCATGCTCTTTTCGGTGCCCTCAGCGACAGCCACATGCTTGTTATCAGGAGTATATTTGTCAAATTGGTGCCTGCAGTGTGTTTGCAGTCGTGGTGTGTGCAGCGCTTGATGCCCACAGTTTGCTTGATAATTGCAGAGTGCTCAGCACTTAATACCTGTGGCATCATTGTTGTTTGCACAGCCCTCACAGTCAGTGTCAGCAGCACTCGGCATACGCAGTGTGCTCGGGGTGTGCGCCCCGCCGCCGATGATGTTTGCAGCACCTTCAGTGTCTGCTGTCAGCTGTGGTTTCATGTTTGCCAAGCGCTCAGTAAGCTCTCCAGTCAAGGTGTGCCCGGCATCTGTTGGGCTTGGCATTTGCGACGTAGCCCATGCTCGCACCAGCCGGCTCTCCGCGGTGTGCTCAGTGTTTTGATTCCTGTGGTGTGATGAGTGTTCACAGCAGACTGCTGGCACTGTGGTTGGTGCCCAGCGCCAGTGCGTGTGCAGTGCTCGCAGCGGGCTCAGCCTCGGTGCCCGCAGCGTGCTCCCACTGCCTGCGCACTCCCGCGCGCTCCCGCAGGTGGGAGCGCTCGCCCTGCATCCCGCCCCAGTGCCCAATGCATTGCTCACTCGCAGTGTGCTCTGTAAGTGCAGCCCATGATGTGGTCAGCACAAAGTTCCTGATGCTTTTGCCATTTACAGAGTTTGCTGCACAGTGTAAGTGGTGTTCCTGCTATCCAGGCTGTGCTTGGTACCAGAACTGGCCCACTTTGGAGCAGCTGCACAGTCTGTGTGCACTGCTAGCACCAGATCTTGCATTAGCAGTGCCACCAGCCCGTGCTGTCCCTGTTGAGGCTCGCTCCAGAACTCAGAGTCTGTCATGCATCCCATGTCCACAGTTTTCAGTGTCTGTGGCACATGTGGCACCAGCTGTGCCCTCAGTGCTCGGCATCAGCTGCCAGTTTGCAGGGAGCTGGCACTTGATGCCTGATGGTGTCACATTTGCAGTGGCCCAGCTCACCTTTGGGGTCGATGCTTCCAGGATGCTCAGCAGTCAGATGCTTTCCCTATTTGCACTATGCTGCAGATAAAGACCAATGAGGTGTTTGGAGTTTGCAACACACTTGGTGCCAGCTGCATGCCTGAGGTTTGGAGCACACAGGGTGCTGAAGGCACCAGTTCCTCAATCCCTGGCACAGAGTGTGTGCCATGTTTGCCACGAGCTCCACAGCCAGGTGGTACTTGCCTTGCCATCAGCGCTCATGGCCCATGCAGTGTGCTCAGTGCCCAGATGTGCGCTGTGCCTGTGGTGTACTCAGTCCAGGGTCCACTTCCCAGTGACTGTCTCCGACTTCCCATTCACCTTTCAGACCCAGCCTGTCCACCACATCTCCACCAGCCACCAAGGGGCAGGGGCAGTCCTGGGCTTGGCTCCCAGCCTGCTTGCCCAGCAGCCTGAGGAGGGCAGGCAGGGTGCCCCCACCATATATGCCATCAGCGGAGATATGGCATTAAGGTTGAGGTTTTAATCACACAAATGTTGGGAAATGGGGAGCGATGGTTCCCATGGTAACACTAACTCTGCCCCTTGCCCGTGGCACACGGCTGTGCACGCACAGGACCGTCATGGGCACCATGCAGCTGAGCTATGGCTGCCTGGGGAACCATAACTCCCAGCCTCCTGACTTGGGTGCATTTAAAACCTCAGCCCTATTGCTGTGCTGAGGCAGCTCTGCTGGCAGTTTACGACTCTGTTGTTTTTAGGAAAGCCAAATGGGAAGTAGGAGCTGCCTTGGTGAAGTACTGCAGATGGGACAGGAGGAGCCACGGGGTGCTTGACCCAGCACTGAGTGCCAATGACTGCAGGAGTCAGGGCAGGATGGGGCCTGAGGGCACAGCTGAGCATGAGCGAGCTGCTGAATGATGTCTCTCAGAGCATGAAGAGCTGATCCGCACGCTCCACTGGCTGGACACGCTCCCATCCAGCTTCTCTCATCCCTCAGGGCCAGAGATGGGATGGAGGAGTGGGGTGTGTGGGTACCAGTCCTGCTGCCCAGTGTGGGTGCTCCTGGAGTGCCAGCATTTCCTGTGCCCTGCACTGGGGCTACTTGCAGGCTGCACTTCTCCAGAGGTGTCTGAAGAACCTGGTGATGGGCTTCCTGACACTGCTGCGTTGGCCTTCAGCCCTGCAGCATTCATCACCCTTCCACTCTCACGCCAGTGCACAAGAGACCTGCTCCCTGGTGCAGGGTCAGGGCTGTTTGGGGTGGGATGGGGCTCTCATCCTCCCTGCACACCACAACAAGGCTACATCCTTCTGCACACTGCCTCTCCGCTATAGCACAGTTCTTGGCATGTCCCCTTGGCTGTGAGATGACATCCCAGCTGTGCCAGCTGTGTTCAGCACGAGCCCAACCCATGCCTGCAGCTGTGCATGCCAGCATGCCAGCCCTCATGGGGGTGTGCCAGGGCTGGCAATGTTGAGGTAGGACAGGGACACCCCGCTGGTGCTTGGGGGCTGCACATGGTGGCTGGGGCTCACCCATGCATGGAGCCCAGTGCTGTGGAGGCTGCCCACAGCTGGCTGCAGGGTGCTCCTCCAGGCTCAGTCCAGTTCATCCACCCAAGCATCCCCTGCCCATAAATCAGAAACTGATGGTAGGCTGCCTTAAGGGCTCAAGCTCCTCCCACTTCTTTTTCCCTGAGGGTCTCCTGGCCTGCCTTGTGATCAGGGAGGACTGTGGCTATGGTGAGCTGCCTGGCCTCCAGTCACCTTTGCTCAATTGTTGCTTGGGAGGGAGTTAAGCAGGGGGTTGCCCTGCCCACAGCAGGACTGGGTGAAGCTTGTCCATCTCTGGCTGCACTGGCTGGAGCATCTCCCAGTGCTGCCCTCTCTGCCTAACTGCTGCAGCTCCCATAATGTATTCATCCCAGGATGCCCCGGTGCAGCTGCAATATAATTATTGGAGTTTATTACACCATTAACTTTAAAATTTTATAAACCACCAGGCAGGTGACAAGTGGTGGAGGCAGGGGGTCTCAGGCTGTGGACAGAGGGGCTGTGTGCTGGGGACTGTCCCAGCCAGGTGCTGAGCCCGTTCCTTGCCATGCTGGTGTTTTTGCTAGCAGTGCAAGCCCAGTGGCACCCCAGGAGGGTGCCCTACTGCCAAGCTGCTCAGCACAGTGTGGCCACATGCCAGCCTGCCCGGCTGCCCTCCTCAAGATGGCAGGGAGAAGGGAGGACCAACCAGCTGCAGCAATAAAAAGCTATAAAACCAAATGGCTGTCTCGGCACGCTGCAGCGATGGCTCCCAGGGTGCCTTCCCCTTCCTAACAGTGCTGAGGGCAGGAGGGACTGTGCACATCCCATTGCCCGTGCACAGAGCCAGGGCTCCTGCTGCCATGCAGCCGCTCCCTGGTCACGTCTGCGACAGCCTTTCCAGCCGTGGGGGATGCTCTGAGGGTGGTGAGGCCATTTCCTCCACTCCTCCCATTCAGGATTGGAGGGCAGCGTCAGCTGAGCCTGACCTCCTGCCGGTCACGGGCCAGCGAGCATTGCCAGATCCGGAGTCAGGAGATGGGTGCTGGGTTGAGCATCCTCCTGGGGATGCTGAACACCCTCTTTGCTGAAATGTCTGGGCATCCTGCTGGGGAGGGGACTCTGTTTTGCTCCTCTGCATGGGTTTGGGAGGCTTCTAGATGTGTTTCCTCTCAGTGAGAATGTTTGTGCAGTGCGATCAAGTGGCCAGCTCTGTTTGGGGGTGGTTTGTACTGACAGGATCAGAGCAGGACATGGACAGGGGATGCTGGCTTTCAGCCTGGCAGAGCCAGGGCTGTGCAGGTCCATGGCATGTGGGCTGTCTCAGATGGAGACCAGAAGCAGGGGCTGCTGCGTGTGCATGGGAACCCCACAGTGTCCACTGCCTACTGCCTCTTCCTGGGCACAGGGGCAAGAGCTGGCTGGGTGAGCATTTCTGGGAAGAGGAATTCAGGAGGGTGAATTAAGTGAGGTCTCTCTGGTCACCAGGGTTAAATACCATGGAATCAGCCTGGGCTCAGCACAAACCCTTTTCTCCCATGATCAGGCAGGGATTGGACCCATTATCCCATTGAGTGGCCATGAGATCTAACCCAGCTCTGATGCAGGCATTGTCCTCTCAACCATCAAACAGATGCTCCTACACCCAGATCCTACTGAAACCCACTCCCTAAATTCCTGGGGGCAAGACCCCAACAGCCGCATAAACTCAGTGTTGTTTTTTTGGCAGCAGCGAAAGGTGTCCAGGGCACCTTGCGCGAGCTCATGCACACAGCTTACAAAAGAGACTTTGTAATTGAGGTTTTGCGCTTAATGAAGGAATAAATTGAATGGGAGTGTTGTCTTTAATTGGGGTGTTGCATTAATTAAGGTATTGCACTTAATTGGGGTAAAGCATTTAATAAGGTATCGTGTTTAATGGGGGTAGTTTACGTAAACGGGGTCAGTGCGTTAATGGGGTGCTGTATCTCCCATGCATCTGCTGGCCCTGGCGGACTTGTCGTCTGCCACAGTGGGCTAAACTGGGGACCAGGACCACCAGTGAGGCTGGTCTGCAGCACTGGAGCTGCCATCTTCCCCATCCTAGCACCATGCAGCTGGTAACAGTGCTCAAATCATTGGCTCCGCTCCTACCCTGGTGTGTACAGCTCCCTCCCGCCATTCCCAGCCCCACCATTCCCAGTGGGTGCAAGAGGATGGTACAGAGGTTTAGCAAGGGGGGTGCAGGCAGCATTACTGCTCCTGTGGCCCCCCCCCAGCCAGCTCCACAGCAGGCAGTGATGCCTGGCATGCTCATCACACTGTCGCCAGCCCTGCTCTCCTGTAATTGGAGTGGACATCTTGTCATCCCACATCTCCCCACGGCCGAGGCACTCGCTGTCCTTGCTGCAGAGCCTGACCTGCTGGGCAGGCGCCGGCAGCATGCTGGGGAGGCCATGGAAGGAGGCTGTTCTTGTTACGCCAACGTGTTAGCAAGGGTCTCAGAGGATACAACTTGCATGAGGCAGAGCTGAGTGCTGCGGCAGCTGGGCTCCTCAGTCACGTTCCCTTCAATTAGATCAAAATTAATGATTGCCCCAAATCCACTTCCCTCTGGGCATGGGCCGTGGCCAGCGCCAACTCTGGAGTGTGAGGAGCTGGCGAGGAAGACATAGCAGCCATCTCATGGGCTTGGGCTGGCAGTAGAAGCACTCAGCAAGCTGGTTCCATATCCAGACCAGTTTGGCCTAGCAGAGTATCAGGTGGGAGCTCCCTGATGGGGGTCTCCCATTGGACAGCTGCCCACTGACCACCCAGGTCCATAACTGTCCCATCACCCGTGTCCCCAACCCTCCTGGGCTGCCCCCACCACTGTTTGGTGTCCTGGGCTGATCCCCTGCATCCCTCCTGAGGAGCCACAGCCCCACCGGCTGGCTGGGAGGGTGAGCTCATGGCAGTGGCACAGCACCAGTGGGAGTTTGGGTCTTGGTATGGAAAAGAGTCAATCCATCGGCTGGGTGACAAGAAAGGGAAATCACAACCAAACCCTCATCCAGACTGGGCTAAGAATAGAAACAGTCAGTGCCTGTGTCTTGGAGGGGATGAATCACCATGAGGGTGCTGGAGGGCACCACAGCAGGGTCAGGTTCACCAAGCATCCCTCCAGACTGTGGGGCCAGCTTCTCCCACGTGTAGATTTCACCTATCTCCTGCTGGGTTCTGTGGTGTGTCAGAGCCCTGATGTTGTAGAAAGCCCCCTCCATGGGGGCTCAATTATTTTGTCCATGGATGCAGCCTCTTAACCTCCTCTGCTCTCACCCAAACCTCCAGTGTGTCCAGCTGGCCTCCATCACCGCTCTCTGTTATTGCTATCTTCTCTACTCTTTACAATTAGTTTGGATTTTTCTTGATGTGTGTCCCAGACCAGACACAGGGCTCCCGGTAAGGCCTTGCCACCAGCAAACACTTCAGATGCCTCACAAATGATTCTCTTTCTCACGCAGCCCTGAGCAACATTGTCCTTTTCACAGAGTTCAGTGCAGTTACAGGGCTGCCAGACATCCCATATTAAACTGATAGATCCCATATCCCAAATGAATGAAGTTTCTCCTATTTTCTCCTAACTCCCAGCTGCTTTTTCAAGCCTGGCTGCTGGGCATCTGGAAACACAGCTCCTGCTCACACAGATAACTGCACCTGCAGAACATGTCCTGCCTTAGGGTTCCACCCCTCTGCATGCCTTGTTTATCCACCTGGGATTGTCCTGGGGTTTGGTGTTAAACTCAGATAAACTGATGTTGCTGCCCACTGCTGAGCTGGGCTCTGTCCTGCCCTCCTGCCTGCTTGGCAGCCCTGCCCTCCAGCCGCTCGCCCTCTTCTTGCTGGGCAGATTTGCTTCCCGCCCCAGCCCAGCTCTTGGCGCTTGTCCTTTTGAATTGTATCTGATTGTTTTCAGGCCATTTCTCCGATTTGTCAACATCATTTCGAATTCCAGTCCTGTCTTCCCTGGCACCCGCAGCCTCCCCCCATCATCTGAGTGTAGTACATGGGCCCTGTGCCAAGTCCCTGACGATCAGCATTCCCCTGGCTGGGGGGCACAGGGGTAAGCAGGAGGGACTCCACTTTCCCAGTCTGCTGGCAAGCCCTTGGCTGGCTCTCCCACCCTGTTGGCTTGCTTGCACGGTGTCTAGTGAAGTCAGCACTGGAGCCCAGGGCATTGTGCTTCTGACTGTTAGCATCATATCCAAGGACTGGATGAGGGACCATCAGTGGGCAGACAGACTCTGTAGCTGCATGTGGCCCCATGAAGGGGCAGATAAGTCCCACAACACACCACAGAGTCCCCCCGTGTGGCCTCATGCCCCCCATGTGCAGGCACTCAGCCACAGATGAGAGGCTCCAGTGTGGAACCTTGGGGACCTGCAGACGTGTTGGCAAAGGGGCAGCACCAGTCATTCCTAGCTCGTGCTTTATTTTCTACCTTGTCTGCTGTGAGTAGAAAGCCCTACTGCCCAGCTTCCCAAGCCATGTGGCTTCCCCACTCCCTGCACCTCCATCCCAGTCTCTCCCAGCATGCTCTCTCTTCCCGAGCTCCCTGGCTGTGAAGCCATAGTCCTCCCCTCTCCATGGCTTGTAGAAGGCCTGCAGCTGGAGATGGGGCTTGTGCTATGGATGCCACTCACTTGGGCACAGCTCGATCCCAACCCATCCTGGCTGCACTCTAGCCTTGGGTAATCCTGCAAGGGGATGAGCTCCCAACACCCATTTTCTCTTGCTGGGTTGACAGGCAGGAGCAGGGGGAGGAGAGCCAGGAAAGGAGACAGGAGAGGACTTAGCTCTTTGGCCACACAGGAGGGGATCATGCTGTGGGGACAGTGCTGAAGACACCGAGAGAAAGCAGGGGTATGTGTTCCCCTTGGTACAGGGGACAGGGTCCTGTGGGGAGCCAGGAGACAGTCCTGCTCCCATGCCATGACTGTCCAGCACACAGGACACTGGGCTCCAGCTCATCCCACACTCGCACAGCTCAGTTTGCCCTCTACCTCAGGGTCTGCGCTTATGGGTTAACCTGCCTGGCAGACCCTCCATGCCCTCCTGTCCCTTGCCACCACAGCACCTGAGAGGTGCAGGCAGGGACTATGCACCCAGCTCCGCAGACCAACGACCCAGAGCTGGCCATTGCCTGGCTCCATGGAAACTTCTCACCACAGGATCAGGCCCTTTCTGCCCATGATCCTTGCTGGGCCAAGCATCCCCCAGAGGGCCAAGTGTTCCTGTGGCAGCAACTGGGGTCTCGTGGCTATGTGACTGGGGCACCTGTGGTGGCAGCAGCGCTTGGGTCACCTGCCCAGCCCACTCCCACCATGCCTTCCTGAGCTGGGGGTGCAGGGCTGGCACGTGCACGCTGCATCCCTTGGGCAGGGAGAAACAGGCGGCTGGGGCTGTGCGTGCTCCTTGCCGGAGGCAGCCTATCATGCTGTATTGACCCACACAGAGGCAGAAACATGTGTGCCATGCACAGATCGATGGGAAGATTGAAGATGCATGTGTGCTTGCCGGACGACTGGGGAAAGCTTTGCTGTTGGCATTGGCAGCACAGTGAAGGTCATGCTGACCTGCGGCACAGTCCCCGAGGAGAGGCGAGGCCTCTTGTCGTGCTCATGGGCGGCTGTCTCATCACTTGTCCTCCGGAGACCCCGGATTCCCTGCCAGGCACGCACCTTCTCAGCAGAGCCTTGTCTGCTGGGGGGGCTACCCAGTGCTGGGCTTGTTCTGGGGACAGGCAGGTGGTGTTTCTCCCACCACTGTGCCACAAGGCAGTGTCACAGAGGGTTGCTCGACTTGTGAGACAGGGAGTTGGTTGAGCCTTTTTAGCTGTGCAAACCCTCCATCACCTGCTGGTGAAACCAAGGCAGGAATCTGGGAGAGATCAAAAATTGCTGGCAGAGGTGTTGTGCATCGGGAGCAGACAGACCTAGGTGCCATGTGGTTCGTGCCTCAAGGTGAACCCATCACCTCATGACTGAGCCACGCAGGCAGAGCCCCACTGCCACAGGCAGGACGGGGCCAGGAGGACGCCCTGCTTCTCACGCTGCCTGCAGGGCAGTGCTACCACGGGGGCTGGGTGCTGCTTGGGGCTCTGCGCAGGGTCCACGGAAGCGTGCCCTGGAGGGAGCAGACCCCAGGAGGAGCGAGGGCTCAGCAGGGCAGGACAGGGTGAGGGCTACCCCGGCTCAGCCTTTCTAGCAGAGTTGGTCACTGCCTGTGGTGCCCCCCACTTCTTGTGCGCTGCCGTGGAACAATGAGGAGCAGCGAGGGAGAGAGGGAAGGGGGGCAGAAATTAAGCCGGAGGAGCCCAATCCGTGTGCACAGCGAGCGCAGTGGAGAGGGGGGTGGCGGACACGGGGCGCGGGTGGCGGTACTGCCGCCCTCCTGGCTCCGGGGCACCGAGGAGCACGGCAGGGGCGGGGGGAGACACGGGAAAGTGCACCCCTGGCGCCCCGTGTTCAGGCCCGCTCCGGCGGCGTCTCGCCGCCCGGATCCCGCCGGGACAGCCGGGGCCGGNGGAGCGGGCGCAGCGTGGCTCCCTGCCCCGGAGGCGCCGGGCCCTTCACGCTGCCTCTTTTCTCTGACGCTTGCTCTTTATTTGACGATGAAATAATGTTGACATGTCTTGAATTATTAAGTATTCCCTGGATTTTATTAGCACATGATGCCTAAATGCTGCCTGTATCTGCTGGGGTCTTAACCAGAGAGGAGCGAAGGAGAGAGGCAGAGAGACAGAGCGAGGGAGAGGAGAGAGAGGGGTTTTTGACAGCTGTATTTGTGCTGATAAGCGAAGGCACAAGGAGACGATCGACTAGTGAGACAAGAGGGAAGCAGCGGCTCGGAGCTGCTGAGAGGGGCTGCGCTTCCCTCCCGAGACGGCTCGGCCCTCCCGGTGCCGCGCTGGGGCTTGGGGGGGACCCGAACCCCCTCCCAGCACCTGGCCGGGCTCTCGGCTGGTGCCTGTGCCAGGGGGCAGCTCGCTGGCTGGGCACACCAGCTGCACGGGGCAGATGCCGATTGAGATCGTGTGTAAAATCAAATTTGCTGAAGAGGATGAGAAGCAGAAGGAGAAAGAAGAAGGGGACAAGGAGAGCCTGATCGAGGAGCCTGCCCGGCCCCGCTCCCGGGATCTGGCCACGTTCGCCAGCACCAGCACGCTGCACGGCTTGGGACACATCTGCCAGTCGGGACGGCTGGGCGTGCGCCAGACCCTCTGGGCATTTGCCTTCCTGGTCTCGCTTGCCTTCTTCCTCTACCAGGCGGCCAAGTCAGCGCTGCTCTACCTGGAGCACCCCCATGTCATGGCCCTGGACGAGGAGGCCATCCGCGAGATGGTCTTCCCCGCCATCACCATCTGCAACATCAACCGCTACCGCCACTCGGCACTCACCGACGCTGACATCTTCCACTTGGCCAACATGACCGGGCTGCCCCCCAAGGACCGGGATGGTCACAAGGCCACGGACCTGCTCTACCCTGACCCCGACATGGCTGACATTGTCAACCGCACCGGCCACCAGCTTGACGACATGCTCAAGAGCTGCAACTTCAGCGGCGAGAACTGCTCATCTCGTGATTTCACTGTGGTGAGTGCACACCTGGCTCAGCTTCCCTAGGGGCCCCTACCGGCACGGGGGTCACCCACCCATCCGCGTCGCACCGGAGCAGGGCACCCTGGCTCACTCTGGCTGCTGAAGTTTGCATCTCTCTCTGTTTGAGTTTCCCTCCAAGTTTCACATGGAGAGAGGGAGAGGATCCTCCGTGGGAGCTCTCAGCAGGGCTCTGCGCCACAGGACTGGGCTGTCGGCAGGTCTGTGCCTGAGGGGCTCACGGCAGGAGCTGCGGTGGGTGAGCAGCAGGGTTCAGCGGTCCCCAGGGTGGGTGTGCAGCGGGCAGGGGGAAAGCTGTGGCACAGAGTCCTGCTCCAGCCTGCTCTTCCCCCGGATCAAAGTGCCCTGACGCAGGGTGCTTTACTCAGCGAGAGGGGCTGGAGCAGAGGGGCAGGCAGAGACCCCTTTGCCCATAGGGGAACCTTCCTGCATTTGGGGGATTAGCACTGGGATGTGTGTAAATGTGGAGACTGCCGGCATTGCACACGCACGTGTGCACATACCGAGCACAAATGCCGAGCGGCTCCGCTCTGGAGGCACGGCTACAGGCGGGCGAGCGGGGGACTGCCCGGGGCTGCTCACTCACTGCCCGGGACTGGCAGCAGGGCCTCTTCCAAGCAGCGCCCAGTCTGCCCAGGCAGCAAGCCCCTGGCCGACCGCCGCCAGTGTGCAGCTCTCACCAATATTGAGCCTGGAATCACAAATCCCCGCTGTGGTTTGGGAAAATAAATGTGCTGAACGGGCGGAATACCTGATGGGACCCTTTTCAGACCTTAATGACTCTGGAAATGAGCCGCCTCTCTCCTACGGCTGCCAGGGGCTACTGCTCAGCTGGCTCCTGCGTTCTCAGGAGCTGTGCTGCCAGCCGGACCCCGCTCCGTGCCGGGGAATGGGGTGTGATGCCACGGGCTGTGCAGGATACTGGGCAAGAGAGGAGGCTCCGTGGGGCTGGAAATGGCTGATGCAGCACGTTCCGTTTCACTTCGTGCCCATCGGTACAACGCCTGCTCGATGTGCAGAGTGATGCTGTCCCTGGGAAAGAGACGGTGGGGGGGGCTGCCCTGTGCGGGGGGTGGTGGTAGCATGGGGCACTGCAGTGGAGTGGGAAGGAGCGGGGGACAGCGGGGGGGCAGCCCCACTCCTCTTGGGGATTTGCTGGGCTCTATGCCTGCTCTACGCCAGCTGCTCGAGTTTGCCGGGGAGCAGTGTGGTTGAGCAGGGTTTGGAGCGGGAAGCTCTGGTGCTGGACAGTCCTGCACGTGGCTTGGCCGTGCTGACTCCAGCCCTGGGATCCTCCTGGAGGATCCTTCACAGCTTTGGTTTGTGGGGGAGGCAGCGAGCCCAGCTTTGTGCTGGGTAGCAGCACGGCATGGCAATGGGATTTGGTGTGTGCTGAGCCGCACTGTGAGGTTGGCAGGGCAGAGCTCAGGTGGATGGGGCGGTACAAGCTTCCCACAGCATGGACAGAGTGTGTGGCATGCGCTGTGCTGCGTGGCAGGGAAGGGTGACCGCCAGGACAGTCTCGGGGACCCGGTTTCTCAGCGTGTGGCCGCGCAGGACCAGCTGGCCTGCCTGCCTCATCTGCTTATGAGCATGCCCTGGGGATGCCCAGGCAGCCGGGCTCTGGTGTGCCAGCACCCTGCACTGGAGCAGGTTTCAGGCATGAGAATGGTTAGTGCCAGCTGACCCGTGGGCTCATGGTCAAAGAAGGGGAGTATAGGACTCATAAATCCTCCATCTACCCTGTCCACAGCTCAACCTTCCTGGCCTTTGAGGCATCAGGGGCTGTCAGCAGAAAGGGGTGTACTTGTCACTTCTCACTTGCCTGGAGCAAAGGGGTGAGCCTGGGGCAGGAGAGGCTGCAGAGCATGGGTGTGGGGAGGGATGGGTGAAGATGTGATACATCTCTCTGCCACATAACATGTCCCAAAGCCTTGCCAGGCAGCAGTGGGGCCTGTCAAGGCATCACACCATTTGCAGCTGGAGCCTTCTACTCCCGTTCCCTGAGCCAAATCGGTCCCTTGTGCCTCCTGGGAATAACTGAA
Source organism: Dicrurus megarhynchus (assembly GCA_013399195.1). NCBI lineage: Eukaryota > Metazoa > Chordata > Aves > Passeriformes > Dicruridae > Dicrurus > Dicrurus megarhynchus. The sequence continues at coordinate 8,692 of VXAD01009108.1, read as the reverse complement.
ACACAGCACAAGCTTCTTGGCAGGCGGGTTGAGTCCCAGCTGTGGTGTGTGGGCTTGGGCACTCCTGTGCCTCGTAGCTGTGGCCCCAGTGAAGGGGTACCCAGTCTGCTCATGTGGCAGGGAGCCCCAAGCTTTGCTGGTCCCATTTCTGGGTTCCCATGTGAGCCTTCGTGTTCAGAAAGCTTTTGTACCCCCTTTGTTTTGGGCGAGTGTGAGCCACAGCATGTCCTAGCAGTGATGGAGGGCTCCCAGACTGCAGTGCATCCCAGTAGGGCAAACGGCTTGGGGTCCCAGGGCACAGCAAGCAGCCTCTGTAGCAGAGGCTGTCCCCCAGCAATGCTGGAGAAGGGAAGGAGCTTTCCCTGCAGCCATGTTTGTAGGAGTGCTGGAGTCTTTCCTTCCCTCTGGGCATGAGAGGGACTTTGTCCAGAGGCTGGAAGTTTTTCAGCACGAGAGTGGCCAAGCTGTGGGGCTGCCGCTGACTGCCTGTCCAGGAGCAGGAGCAGCACCCGGGCTGGAGCATGTCCCCTCGCACTACTGCTTGCAGACCGTGCTCACGCAATAAATAACTCGTGCGGATCCTTTAAGTAAGAGCCGTGAGTGGTAAATGATCTTCCCCTATTCAACGTCACAAATCCACATTCTTTATGGGACAGCAAATTAAGAAACTATCGGGAAAAAAAAAATCCCCAGCGTAAGCATCTTCCATGTAATAAAGCCCGGCTGGGCTGTAAATCTCCCCAGCGGCAGGGACAACCCTGAACCGCAGCGAGGCTCCCTGCAGCCCCGCTGACAAATGTGCCCCCTGTGCTGGCTGCTAGAGGGCCGTGCTGGAGCCCTGGTAGAGCCTCTTCTGACCCCATTGAGCTGCGCTGTGCTCTGCAGCCCCCCAGTCCATGCCGTGGCCGGGGGCACTGCCCAGTGCCCGCCGGAGCAGTGTCCGATGGATGCCTTGGTGAGGGTGCCGGGCACGGCGTACTCCTGGCTGGGCGAGTGCAGCTGCAGAGCTGAGGGTGCCGGTGCAGGAAATCAATGGCACTCTTTACGTGCCATTGAGTGGGAGGTTGGGAAGTGTCCCCACGGGGCTGGGGCTGAGCTGCCGCGGGTGGTTTGCACCCACCCTAACCTCCCTGCCTGGCACCCCAGTACAGGCACAACCCAAGGCCGGTTCTGGCCATGTCAGGTGGCACTGAGGGAAGAGGGAGCCCCCCTGACAGTGCTTTGGGGATGGGGGACAGGCAGATGGGGTGTGCAGAAGTCTGGGGGCTGTGGGAGGAAGTGCATGGAGGGGGCCCCCTCAGTTGGCAGCAGCATCCCGCCTGTTTGCCGGCGGTGGCTGCAGCGGGAGGCTCCGTTTGCGGCCGGGCAGGAGCCCAGTGCCTTTCTCAAATCCTCATTCATTGTCAAAAGCCTTTTGTTTGTGATGTGTGGCTGCCGAAGCCAGTTGTGCCGGGGCTGGAGGCTGGGGGGGAGCAGGGAGGTTTCTGAGAGCTGGCAGTGCCTCTCGGAGCTGGCACTGGCCCCGGCTCTCCAAGCTAGGCCTCCTGCCTGCCCAGGATGTGGGCAGTGTGAGGGGTCTCCCCAGCACCCCATGCAGACCCCAGAGGGGGGAGCCCTATGCTGAGATGGGCAACACCTCAGCTGCATTCCACATCTACACAAGAGATCCTGGTTCGGGGGGTGGGTGAGGGCAGCAGGCTGTCGCCTCTGCCTCCTCCCAGCCAGGCTCTCCCACTGTTCCTGACATGGGAACTCTCTGACCTTTCCATCAGAATCGTACTTAATAAATGTCACATTTTCAGCCTATTTTTACTGGGTAAAAGAGCTGGACTGGTTGTTCTTCACCTGCCCTGTCTGGTGCCTGCTCAGCCCCTGGTATTCAACCACTTCATTTTCCCTGTACTCCGGTGCAGGGCTGGGTGAGCTGGGGGCCCCCCAGCTGCTCCGTGGACTCGAAGTACTGCAGAACCTGCCCTGGCTGGGGCACAGAGTGGCTCTTGGGCCAGGCAGTGCCATATAGGTCCCAGCACAGCATCATCCCCTTTGGAGGGTGGCATGGCTGTGACTGTGATGGGTGTCCTGCCATGCCTGGCAGGGACTGGCTGGGCTGGGGCTGGTGGTGTCAGTGCCCAGGAGAGGCTGGAGCATCCCTCACTGATCCCATGCCTGTGAGCTGCTGAGCTGAGCCCATCTGTGCCCATCTGGGTCACAGCACTCCACTCACTGCATCCCCATCCTGCAGTCCCAGCCCGGTGCCTGAGCCAGCTACCCAGGGGCTCACAGCCCATCTGGAACCCTCCATCCTCACAGTCTGGCCGCTGTGCTTGTGCATTTCCAGGCTCCTGGGTGGTGCAAATATGTCGCAGGTTGGCCATGCTCCTGTCCGGAGCAGCGGCAGCGGCATCTCCGGCGCTGTTACACATGAGCCGCCTGGGCACGGCTCAAGGCGCTGTTTGTGCCAGAAAACGGGGGACTTTAATGCAATTCGTTGCCATTTAATTTTACACAATTCCTGCTGCTTAATCCACTGAGAAATGCTAATTTATACAATTCACGTCTAAAAATAAATGTCAGTCCAGCAGCTCCCAGCAGCGGGTAGCTGCTCCCACCAGCCCTCACCAAAGCCTTCTGCAGGGACCCCAGTCCAGACCCCACCTTGCTCCCTGCCAGCCATGCTGCTACTCCTTGTCCCAGGTGCCTGGGCTGTGGCAACAATTGCGTAGATTTGGGGATAATGGGATTTTGGGATACTGTGGTGGGAGAGCAAGGGGTTGGCTGCACCCAGGGGTGTCACTGCAAAGCCCCTCATGACGGTGGGGCAGGGTGACAAGGGGACAAGCAGGTGTCTTGGCAATCTGACTCTCTTTCAGATGGTTGGGGAGACATTATTGGCGTGGGGGTCATGAGGTGTCTTTGGGACCACTGCTTCCTCATGGATTCCCCCAATAAATCTGGGAGCAGCCCCATGTGCAGCTGCAGCCTGGGCTGTGGCTGGGGGTGCATGGAGCAAAATGGGTGCTCTGGTGCAAAGGCCTGGCATGTAGCCACCTGGGCTGCACATGTGGGATCCAGCCACAGGTCAGGACAGGTTGGCAGGAATTAATTGGTCACAAAGTGCAGTTAATGAATGTGGGATGGCAGGGAAGCATGCAGCCCTCCTGCCTGGGGAGTGCGGATGCATCATTAGGTCTCTGAGGAGGCTGGTCTGCAGGGGACAGCGAGGGGGTTGGATCATGGGGACAACAGGATCCATGGCTGGGAAGAGCCTATACTGAGCTCCCAGATCCCTGCCTCTTGCCCTTGAGCATCTCCATACCCTGCTGCCCTCCTCCCCAATGCCACTGCCCCAACCATCT
>VXAD01009037.1:0-19461 GCA_013399195.1 Dicrurus megarhynchus | reverse complement strand
GGAAGGTGCGGGAAGGGAAGGGGAGGGAGGAAAAAGTAGTAGAATTTACTTCATGAAGTGAAAGAGTATTACCATATTGGGTTGCTATAAATATGAAGCTCTGATATTCAGGAGGTAAACATGACCATCAATTGTAGAGATGTACATTTGCTAGTTTCAAATGCAGAGTGACATTTGATTCAGATGGTTGTAAAAACAGCAATGAAAACAAGGAGTTTAAATATTTTGCGCATTCAAATTTAGAAAGAATTTAATAGAATATATAGATGAAAACATTTATAAATTACACTTTTACTGAAAGTGTCATCAGGTTAAATAACAACCAGGATAGTATACAGTCAACCCAGCTCCTAATTTTGTTCATACACACTATATAAAGAGTAAAGGTTAACCTGTGGACTGTAAACTATATTCTAATTATAAAAGTACATAAATCAATAAGCCCTCCATGGTATAAATGATGGTAGAGGAACCCAGCACATGACAAAGCAGGAACCAATAGCAAAAAAATGATTGAAAGGCCTAACAGCATCTTAGAGTGAACAAAGAGAGAGTTAATATTGACTTGATCTAGCTGATTTTATTGACCAAAGCAGAGGGTTTGAGTGTGCAAAAGTGTAAGCAGCTAAGTAATCTTAAAAACTATCAAATATATTTCTTTTCTACAGCATGATCTTGTAAATCAGGTTATACACCAACTCTATGGTATGTATCACTACACTGTATGGGAAGAGAAAAAAATTCTGTCTTTGGCTAGATAGCTTAGGCACCTTATTTATCTCTAAATAAAACCAGCTGATTGTTGGTTTTGTAGAGGAGGGAAGTCTGTATCTCTGTACTATCTTGTGAAAACAAATGCTAAAGATGGAAAATGATTTGAGACTGAAATATGAAACCATCTTTAATGTCCATTGCTTCAAGAAGGTCTAGGCCCAGTTCTGACACCAAACACAGGCATCTAAAACTGAATGTCTTTTGGGACCTTAGCCCATTTCTCCTGGATTCTAGCCATTGCTCCAAAAGGCATAGATCTCCTGTAAGTCTTATATTTTACCTTCCATCTTGCACACATATCTGAAATACCTGAAATATTTCAGAAGGCTACGAGCTGTCTTCATGTGGGTAACTGAATTGAACCCCTCTTTTATTGGTGACTGTTAGAAAACTTATGTGATGTTTCATAAGGAATGTAAGTAAGGCAGCTGTGAAAGCTGGCTTTACAAACCTATCCAAAGTTATTATTCTGTACTAAATTATATACCTTTCACAGCTATTTCCATAAATCTTAGAATGTAAAGAATAGACAGATACTCTATAGTACTCTTACACTGAGTTTAGGAAAATCTGTGCCTGTACCATTTAAAGGGAAGTGAGAGACATTATCAGGAGAGTAGGGATACAATGCAACATTAACTGAAAATAGAGATGGAAGATTATACTGATCTAAGACTGAATTTCATGTTTAACAGAACACTTCTCAATTTTCTTTAAAGCTATAATTTCTATCACAAACTTCAAAGGATGTATATAAATTAAATTCAACATGGATGAATTGCTTACTCAAGGCTACAGAATTAAGTAGTCAAAAATATTTGCTGTGTGAGGAAGCCATCAAGTTTTAAGGAATGGGATCAGCAGCCTTAGCCCTGCTACCAGGACTAATTATGTTATTGTATTCATGGTATTATGTTGCGTCTTCTCAATGGGAATCTATTTTTAAATGCATATAAATAATGAAATCAGTATGAAATTTGGTCCTCAGCAATAGTGAAATATCAAATTCAAACAAATTTCTTACTTTTTTTTTTAGTTTTTAAAATCTCCTAAGTAATATAATCTGATAGTAGGTTTATTAGAAACCCTTATCAAAATGATACAGGAAAAAACCTTGAATAGATCACAAGTAGATGCATTTGTACAATGTAATTTGATAAACGTGGAGTAATCTGCCAATAAAGTAGGGGACAGATTAATTGAAACTCCTTCAGGTTTATAGAGGGTTTGTTTAGTTTTAAAAAAATATTTACTTTGCTACTATGAATAGCGAAAATTAGCACGAAATATTTATTCCCTTCTTTTGGTAACAAGATCCTTAATGACATACAAATAATTCTTAATTTTTTTTCTTCCTTAGAATATAGAGTGAATTTGATTTCCCTTTAAGACTGTGTCCTTTGGAAGTCAGACAATTTATTGATGACACCCAGGTGTGAGAACTTACAATTTATTGCTGAGGGATCCAGATTAGTAGAAGAGTGGAAGACAGCATCTGAGAGTTTTGCCACACTCTCAGTCCTAAACTACTGCATACACTGAGACATAACCTTTCAGCTGCTAGGTGCTCAATTTTAACTGGTTTGTTGATCTGTACAAAGAATGCTAAGTATTCTGAGATGCCAAGCCTGGCTTCACATGATAATGAGCAAAAACTAAGGAATGTAGCTGAGGAATACATTGCCCTCTTCCTATATAATGCTCCAGCTAAAGGAATAACTCTGCAGGAAAATGAAGAAGTCTTTGAGTTGGATGTTTTTTTCTTGCAGCACTGAGAGAATGCATTGACAAGAAGGTTAAGGGGGCTGAAATCTTAGGAAAGAATTGTGTAATAGAATAAAAGATGAGCTTGCTGCATGGGGGAACACTATATGATGAGACAACAGGTGTTCCCCCAACCTGGAAATTGAATTGAATTATAATTACTTGTAAGATCACAAAAAATATTAGCAGTAAGAAATAAATAATAATAAAAAGAAAAGATTGTACAGGCAAAGAGGTAAAGTTGTTGTCCAAATATTAGAGAAATAATTTTTAAAATTAAAATTAACATTATGCATATGCACCTGTGATCAATGCATAATATGGGATCAGCTACTTTTTCTGAAGTGTTAGAAAATGTGTATAAAACTTAGAGTCCCATGACTGTGCACAGCTGTGCACTCAAGCAGGCATTCCTCTGTCTTTTGGGTGCACAAGTGGTTCACCAGATGTGCATACCAGAGAGACAGGATTGAAGGCATTCCCTTCCCCAGACAGTAAGAAATGCCCTCTAAGTGCTGAGTAGATATGGGTCCCATCTGATGCAGTAGGAAGGTGCAGCAGACATTCAGCATGTCCTTTGGTTTTGGAAAGAGACAGAATAGATGGCATCCCCATGGACTTTAGGTATCTCTTTAGGCAAATAAATCCTGGTTAGCTAGTCATACCATCTATTTTTCTCCAAGAATAAACATTGAAAAACAGTCCTCCCAACTCAGAGGGTTAAAGTTAGGAAGTGAAGACATTACTTTGTATTCTGAACTTCTGTTAAGAAGATAATGCTGGAAACCACTTACTGGTCTGAAGAACAGAAGAATGTTGTAAAGGCCTCAGAATTTACCAAGATTAGTATTTCTGATGCTATTTACCCTTGGCTTGCTTTAGAGCAAGTTCATTATAAAACTGTTCAGGTCAGATAATAATGTGGAAAACACCATGGAATCAGGGTAACATGGCGATAGCTTTTTTAATCAGGATTCCACTGACTTTTAAAAAAAATCTTCTGGTACTAACTCATAGGGAAAACCTATCCTTTTATACCATTTTATAGGGATACAAATTTATAGGGATTTTTAAAACATAGTATAATTATAGATTTGAAACTTTTTTCTTTGAAGTACCTCTAAGTTTCACTTTGGAGTTTCCCTTTCCTTTCATAATTATTAATTTAGCTATTATGATAAGAGCTATTGTCAGTCAAATCATGCACCTGTTGCTCCAGGGGTTGAAATCACTGAGGGTAAAGCTTTACGCAGCCTAGCTCCAAGAAATTGTCCTAACATGTTCCTGCTCAGACAGCATAACCGTCAGTAAAATGAGAATTTCAGCTGCAAAAGATAGCCTCAGACATATTGTTAGAAACTTTGCTATTGCACTAAAGATTTGGGATCCATTAGGTAATGAATGGATTACACTGAGTAACTAGAGAAGATTAATTGGATATTGTTTGTAAATTGCTTTGCAGATAGTAGGCCTCATATAAGTATTAACATTATTAATGGACGATTTTTATCTGTAGTGGATATCTTGCTTCACCATTCTTCATATACATAAAGGAAAACCATAATACTTTCCTTCAGACCAGCATGCAGAACTTCAAAAGAAATTACTTTTCAGCCTGAATAGACTGATTAATGTTAATCACAAATGAGGGGATATGTGACTGTAAAGAAAGGAAAGAATGCATACAAAAATGTCCTCTAAATATCCAAAGAGAGATCTCAGCAGATCCTGTGTTAATAGGAAATAGTCAGGTATGACCTGCAATTTAGAAAACAAGAAGCTCTTAAAAATCCAGCCATAAGCTTGTCCCATATCGTCTTTATCTCCTTGATTATTCTAGAAAGATACTCTTCAATGACTAATATTTTTCAGGATATTATCATAGTGAAACTGTTTAAAAGATTTAAAGAGTCTTTTTTTGCAAAAGAATAAAGAAAGGATTGACTGTTATAACAAATGGATCAGAAAGTTTAGTTTCCAGGAAAAAATCTTCAAGTCTGGCTACAATTTTCCATCTGCCATGAAGAATAGAATAGCATGCCTATTATTGAAATTAATTTCTGAAGATCTTGCATCAGGTATTTGAATGTGTAAGCTGGTATTTACAGAAAAAAGTAACAAGAAGCCCATTTTTAAACCTATGTGTAACTATCTTTTCACCCTTAGTCTCATATTCCTATCATAACACTTTAGAATATTCACACTCCAGTTAAATTATGCAAATTCTTATATTCTCTGATAAGTAATTCCTAGAAAAATCCAAAGTATAACTTCTTAGGCATGGAATATTATTATTGGTACATTCTTGTTTAAACATCAACATCATTTAGAAACACAGTAAAACATCATCTGTATCTAGAAAAGAAATGAGCATGAAGGACACATAGCAGTGCTGATGAAAGTCCCTACAGCCAACATACAGATATGATCCAGTGCATGTTTTCTCTGCCTCCCTTGCCATCTAGGTATGTCTATAATAGTCTTAGGCTCTTTTCCATGCTAATACAGCTGCAAGTCTTTGAAATTACAGCACGCTTATAGCTGGCCAACTAAGTACATAAACTGAAGATCTTACTCATACTATTTATTCACAAGACATGAATCTCCATTTAAGATATAATACACAAATTCTTTTCTCCTTGCTAGCAGAAAGAAAACAAGAAATTAATTTAGGTTCCTATCAGTGTTATCTCAGCATCATTTTGGGGTATTCATTATGTACTTTTCAATCTCCTTCAAATTCAGACAGCTAGCAGAGCTGCCAGAATATGTTAAGCTAAATCCTAAGCATCTCTAATGACAGTAGATTCTTGCCCTTCCAGCAGTGAAATGTACCAAATGGATTTGTTCAGTCCATATGCAATTGTTTCACTAACGGAGGAGTCTCCTATCCTCAGACACTCTAAGTGTAGCACCATAGCTTAGTGTTAAAGCTGCATGTTTAGACATTATTTATTCCTAATGATGGGTCAGGTAAAAACTAGACCATAAATGCATCACAGATCAGTGTATTTCATTCTTTAAATGATTTAAAACTATCAAAACCCAAATGTATATTACAAAACATCAGAACCCAAATGTATATTAAGTCTTTCACTTCAGTGATACTATATGTTGGGTGCTACAAAACTGCTATAACTCCATCTGTATAATCCAGCAATACATTTAAGTTGGATTCTCTGTATTGGATTTTTTTCAGTTGTACAATTCAGTGTTTGGAAGAATCCCAATTATCTGATGTTGAAAATATTGATGAGGTGCTAAACTGCTGTGGTGGCAAAATCTGCTCAAGCCTTTTACAATATTAGATACATATTGTGACATCTACTACTGTAGTGCCATGGGTAACTTTTCTATTACATAACATGTTCCCATTATAAATGAGATTTGTGGCATTTTTGCTAGCTACTGTCAGAAATAATCCGTCATTAGAACATCTTTCAGATTATCCTCTGGGATTCCTTTGAGATTTTGACAATTTAGTACACATGTAATTGTGCATCATATTCTAATATTAATTTTAAAATGTCGATTCAGGTTATTTTCAGTAGAAATAGAAGCACATTACTCCTAGAAAGTCTTTGTGGGTTGAATTGCCTGAATGAAATTTTCTACATGAACAAAATTCATTCATAGGTAAGTACTGACATTACATTTCTGATATACAGCTAAGCAACTCTATCCCAAGTTCCCCCACTTCCACAAATGCACAAACAAAAAGCTCCGATCTCTTAAAAATGTAAAATATAGGCAATATTTTACTGCTTTTCTATGGTAAGAATGAAAGCACTTTCTGCTGTAAAGACAGAGATGAACAGAAGATAACAGACTGCTTTAAGAGAGTTTAGGAACAGTCTCTACATTGCATCTTTCATATTAGCAATTCAAGCCTTAATTTTACTTTTAACTTGCTGAATGGGATCAAGGGAAATATATTGTCATTTTGCTTTGTTAATGAGCTATTTTGAGAAGAGGAAGGAAAGAGTATTTTAAATGGGTGTGAAAGGCTACACTTTGTGCTAATCAAAGAAGAAAAAGATGGCTAAAATTTCTGGAGGAGTACAACATTACAAAATGTAATGGTTTTAGTGCTTAATTTCTGATTCCAGTGCAGTTATTTCTATCTGTGCAAAGACTATCAGAACATTAGTGCATTATATTTTAAATAGCAAAGAAGAAACAGACTTGATGTTCAAAGGGATCAATAAAAAGATTGTGGGAATAGGTGGTTTGTAATGACAATACTACAGAAGTGTTTTGAAAAAAATAAATGAAAGCAAAATTCTGGGATTATAGTACTACTTTTCCAGTGAATTGATAATGTTTTTGGATCAGTGGTAGACAAACAGCTGTAGAGTTTGGCTGTATTTCTCACATGTTATCTTCTCTTGCAGATTACCTAGGTAGAGAAACAAATCTTGACATAAACAGATATAAGATGTGAATTAAAGTATTGAATAATTGAAAAGAGGAAGTAGAAAACAAAACTTTCCTTGAATAATGGTGTTGAGAATGATGGGACATTCATATGACATATAGGAGGACAGAATTAGACCTGTTCTCTTGGATTTTTGAAAACAAGTAACATGATTTTTGAGGACTGGTGTTACATTCAGGCTCAGTGTTAAGTAGTCACAGAGTTTACAAGTTATCATCCATTAATTGAGAATGACTTTTAATCATCCAGCCAGACCCTGTACAAATCTTAATATATATTTGCTCAGAAGAAATATAGATGTTAAAAGGTAGAAAATAATTGCTAAATTCAAGAAACTAAGGTAAAACCTATGAAGATTGGTGCTGTATTTTCTATCACACATTTTAGAAGATTTTTTCTGCTTGTGACATCACTAATTTGTCAGAAGTACAGCACTAGCTAGTAACAGAATTTCTAAAGAAGACACATATGTCAGGAGTTAAAGGAAATGTTTTGTGGAAAGCAATTTACAAAATTTATATAAACTCCTAATTAGTTGGCTCTATGGACGTGTTTGGCACTAGAGTCCCCAGAATTAAATTATTTTCCATAAATTACGTAGACAACAGAACCTTTATACCATTGTATTCCCTCAAAAGTTGTGGTAATGGTACCAAAATAAGTTATTAAATTTGCTTCCTGAGAAAAATGCTTAAAGATATATATTTTAATGTCGGGCTTCTGGAAAATTTATATTCATTTATATTTGTACTCAATAAATTAATATACAATGAAGAGAGGAATTTAAATAAATGAGTTTGTCATCTTTGTCATGTTCTTTCTGATAAGGATTATATAAAAAGTGGTAAAGGCTTTTTCCTGAAAGAAGGCAGGTTTAGATTAGATATTAGGAAGAAATTCCTTACTGTGAGGGTGGTGAGGCTCTGGAACAGGTTTCCCAGAGAAGTGGTGGATGTGCTAATGTATACCAGGGAACATCCCTAGAAGTGTTCAAGGTCAGGCTGGATGGGGCTTTGAGCAGTCTTATCTAGTGGGTGGCATCCCTGCCTGTGGCAGGGCAGGTGGGGACTGGAACTAAAGGGTCTTGAAGGTCCCTTCCAAACCAAACCTTTCTATAATTCTACGATCAGAGAACTTCTGCTGTTAATCCAGGTGTGTATTAGAATAGCACAACCACACAGACTGATAAACTGCTGTGAGAAATTCAGGCATTCCACTCCACTTTAGAATGCTAGATAGGGTGCTTTGGTGCCATATGAACTATTTTGTAGACCAAGGTTGTTTGGGTCTCTTGAAATGAGCCACATACAGAGACATATTAATAAGCATTTACTATTTCTTAGTCCACAACTTCAGTCCTTGGTTAAGTTTAATGAGGGACATAAATATTTGCATTTCCATTAACAATTCCTTTATAATAGCTCAATTTTAATATTTTGCTCTGTGCAACCTCAGAAGTGCTGTTTTCTTATTTTTGTGATGTGAAAATATTTGCTAAATAGAGTTCTTAAACAAAACTCTTAATGGTGTTTTTCTATACAAAATATTCAAGTCAGGAAATAGGACATATGAACTGCAAGAAATTTCCTTCCTTTTGGTTAGTATTTGTAAATGTCTGCCATATTTCACACACAGAACTCTTAACAAAATAAAATAATCTGGAGAACTTGTCAATTATGTTATAAATATTTCAAAAAGAAGACGTTTAAGAAGGGGATGAGAGATGGTATTGATGCCATGATGATTTTTTGCCTTTTCTTTTAAACCCCTTTTATACCTTTTTACAACTTCTGTATTCCTCAGTGCTTTTGCCGACATTCTTGGACTTGTTTGTTAAGCTGGGAGACCAAACATTTTCAAGGTTTCATAATTAGGGATCAGTGTGCCCCAGACCCCAAGGTCCTCTCCAGAACACATTTTGTAAACTAAGATAGAACCATCCAGGGGAAGGTTCCTTGGGGAGGGGGGGCTCATTCTAGCCTCTCATTGGGGAATTTATGATAATATACTAATTAGTAAAATCTTAAATGATATACCAGATCTTTTGGGGAGTTCATTGCGGTGTGCATTGAGGTGCATTTGACCCGGCTGTAGTGCACCTAAGGATCCTTAAAATAAATACAGAGGTAAAATCCCTTTTTCCCTTCTAACCGTGTTTGACTCTTGATTTTAAGACCAGGAAAAGGCATCAGTATATTAGCTAATCAGTTTAACCAAGTGAGTCCACAATCTGTATTTCTTCTTAAATATCAGTCAAGATATAGAAAAAAGAAGTATTTTTAGACTGGGAAGGACAATCATGTTCTTTGCATGGGTTGAAGAACACAATCCTTTTCCCCACCATTTTAAAGTATGATTTTAGACATTTCAACGTAGGACATCAACCCATATTACTGTAATCTTGCTAACATGGAGAACATTGAAAAGGAACTTCATTTGATTTGATGGATCATTACTTGCTTTCACAAAGGTGCTCTGAGAACACAGCATATCAAATTAAAACACATTTACAATGTGTTTTAATGTACAATGCAGGCTTTTGAAAAGTTCCTCAAATGATCCTGAGAGAGTATAGTCCATCTACAGCTAACTATTGAGTGTAAATATAGCATCAGTGACATGCAAAAAGCTAAAGAGTTTTCCTTAGATTGTAGCAAAAGGTAGGTGTGGGCGGGGAAGCTTTTGTCAATGGAATATGGAAGGAATTTCCCTATTATGTTTTACTCGTTGTGTTTCCCACTTGGTACTACCTTGGAAGTCTTGTGTACCAGGTGGTACACCCCAAGCATGTTCATAAAGCAGTATTTCCCCATGCTTTCCACCTTCATGCTGCACACTTTTCTTCACACACTATTTCCATAGCACCATACTCCCACACTCACCATCTTCATCTTATAGTATTATATCACAGTCACTACTTTCAGAAACCTTAACCCATCCCCACACTCTTTCTACCTGGTGGCACTCCCTTACAGAAGTAACATTTTTCAGAAGAGTGCATTCATCTTCTAGGATTTGACATAGTACCTGTTTGAGTAATTTTCTTGTGGAAGCATCAAGATTACTTATTCACTCTCTATGCATCTCTCTTTGATATCAAATTCTACTTTAGAGACTGAGAATTAAAAATGTAAGTTTTAATAATCTGAATTTTAAAAACATATCTTTCATTTGCTGCAGATCTTATTAATACTTCTTTTAAAAATATAACAATAATTACAAATTGTACTTGGAGGTGTCACTGTGTTTGCTGTGTTCTCAGTCTGAGACAATCCTTGGGCTAAACCAATTTAGAAAACAGGAATAGAAGATCTCCTGACTCTACTAAAATTCTGTTTGAGATTGTTAAGATATGATTAATGAGAGATGCCTCTGCCCGAATTAAGGTGCAAACGAGACCATATGCCAAAGTCAATAAAACAGATTTTATTTAACAAAGAATGTGAGGTAGGGAGATAGAAAGAATAGAAAAGAGAGGGGGGAAGGGAGAGAAAGAGACAGAGGGAGAGAGACAGAGGCACAGAAAGCAAAAGTGCAATTGGTTGCTACTGCTTTATTTCTAGGTCACCTGATTCAAGCATATATGTAATACTGAAAACTGTACAGAATATAACTTAAAAAGGACATTTTTCTTACTACAAGATTTAAAATAATTTTTTAAATTTCTCTTTCCTCTATACATTTTTGTGTTAAGAATTTTTTAACATGGTGTTCTGGAGACTTGGATTGCTCTCTGAACAAGGGAATTTTTCAGCAGAGTAAGTGATGTTCTTGAATTCAGAGGCAGTTGATATTGTTGTGCGTTTGCCCAGAGCCTTCTGGAACAAAAACACTCGATTTAAGGAGGTACAAAATCCCAGTCTGAGTGCTATCTTCCTGATTAGTATAGAGCTTCTAGATCCTTTTCTTTCCACACAAGCATCTCAAGAAAACTGGAAAGATAGCAGGTAAGAAAGGCACGTGATGAATAAATGTGCATCTCCATTTCCTGTCTGAGCTTGGTAAAAGGAAGAAGAAAGTAATGGGAAGAGTCATATAGATGATTCACCTTGAGAATAAAGGTGAGTGCTTAGGAGCTTAATAGGTGTGAATTTTCTTTTGCATAAGGACATAGAGGGTCCAATTCATTTGTTCAAAAACAGGTAAGTACTGCCAACTAACAAGACTGACGACTTCTGAGTTAATTCCATCCAGCTGTGAGACATGACACAGGATTGAACTGCTCTGCAGAAGATGATGGGGGAACTGGACCGAGACCATAACCTGCAACACAGCTACATGGTGACACCTGAATTTATATTTCTCTATGTGAGCCAGATGCTAAAAATTCAGTTATAAACAAATGAAGACCTTAGAAAGTCAGCCAATGAAGCCTAGAAAGCATTTCAGTTGACCAGCTTCCAGTGTCCACCTGAGGGGAAACTCTTTAGGCTTCATTTACTCTATTGACTGTTATCTTGACTTCATAGGTACCTTAGGCACATGGATGACACCTGGATATTGACATATAGATGTCTATATTTAGATACCTTAATCTAAAGATGCACAGATAAAGAAAGATTTCAAAGGAGGAAGAGAAAGGAATTACAAAGGAGAGAAGACAGATCCACAAGGTTTTGAGAAAATTAGAGATGGCAAAAGAGCTCTATCTATGTCCTTCTGTTAAGGGAAGGAACTAATTCATGTATTTTATAAAAATATGCTGTACATATTGCATAAACCGGTGTCAGAAGGATAAATATGACATATTGATATACAGTGCCTTTGTAGAATACTTCAAACAGATCAGCTGACTAAAGGAAGATCAGAAATTAAAAGAATAAACAATGAACGTAACTGACATTAGATACTGGAGTAAACTGAATTCTATTATTGATGAATTAATTAAAGATAGACTGAAGTATGTATGAAGACAAGTGAAAACAAAGAAGCATGAATAAGAATGAGTACCTATAACTGGAGAAAGACTTCAGAAAAAAAAATGAAAGAAAAAAAGTGTTTTAAAAACTTGAAGTACCTTACACTGTAACATAAACAGAAAATAGGCATTATCTGCTGGTAACATTCTATCATACCAAGGAAAATTCAACCCAACATCTTGACCAGAAGAGGAATGAATATATATTAAATGAAATGTGATGTAATTTACTGGGAAAATATTCTTCATTACTTAGGAAGCTGATAAAACAAAATATAAGTATATGAAAAAAAAAGAGATCAGTAATTGTGAATTTCTGAACAGATTAAACAGACTGAGAGTGAGCTAGTTTGGCAGCTTAGAGAACACATGTAAAGAACAAATTTAGGATAAAAAGACTATTAGAAAAAAGGAAATATATTTGAACTATGCAATACAAAAGCAAGCAAATTTTGCATACTTTTTGATCTATGAATATTTCTTGTTTGTGGGCAGTTTGGGCTTGAAGTAAAGTCAATGGGAGTCAGCATACTAACCAGCTTGTGGAATTGGACAGATGGTGTATATTGTGTGCAGTTCATATTTTATTTAATTCTCTGGCAGAGGGAAAGAATTACAGGTCAATATTTGTCAGAAAGTGCTGCAGCTAATGAGCAAGTAAAGGAGAATAATGTGTATGAGCTTTTTTCTTTCTTTTCACTTGGAAAGCTAGCGACTCCGTTAATTAAACAAATGCAATATATCTAAATGAGAGGTTTTCAGGCAATGCAGTAACTTAACCCATGTATTTCTATCATGTTTATCAATTTCAGTGGTGAACGCACTGCAGAAAACTTTTCAGCTCTTAGTAAAATTGCTGAAAATATTGTCACTTTATTAGGCTGTGCTTATCCTAACAGCAACAAAGGCAAGCAGTAGCACAAGTCCTTGGGTGTCTTCTTACCCTTGAAAATGAGTGTCAGACAGAGAAGCCACAGGTTCTCATTCTGTCATGGAGAAGACATAGGTTCTCATTCCATGGATCAGCTGTAGACTCTGGTTTCTGCCAATCTTTGATTTCAAGTGCTGCAATTGCATAAGTGTTGCTGGTTTTTCAGGATGGTGATTCTCAACCATAGAAATATTGTATCTTCTGCTCCTGATGGCAAAAGAAGTGTTTCAAATAAAAATTGAAGCAAGCATGTTTGAATTCTATTTCAACAAAAGTTCACAAAAATACACCTAATATTCAATCTACTTCTGTGAAGTATCTAACTGCTATCAAAAATCTGTGTGCCTAGGCACCAGGCTCATTAAAGTAAACACATAAAAATTACTCATAGTCATAGAAGGAAAAACCCCAAACTTAAAAACCAAGAAAACAAGAAAATAATTATAGAATATAGAATATATAGAATATAGAATATATAGAATATAGAAACATATAGAATATATTGGTGATAAAAATAATTTCTGTTAGTTTCCAAGTTATTTTAAATTAACCCGTAACTATGAAATATTTTGATAAGCTCAGGAATATCATGTGAAATTATAACAATATATAATCAAAATTTTGAGTCTTCAACAAATATTTTTCACTCACTTTTTCTACCTTTCCTTAATTTGCTTTCTTACTTCCTCTGTATGTAAACTCAGGAACTACATGTAGGACAACAAGCAGAAAAAGAAAACATCACCTTCACACATCATCTCTCTGTATGAATTAATTTCTATTTTCACAAAAAAGAGTTACACATTAAATAATAAACTTTTTTGTGGGATATACTAAGAAATGAATTGTTTAACCTGGTCACAATTGATACAAAACTTATAGATTGATTCAGAACCTTACATTATGTTATGGAGGATAATCTCTCCACATCTCTCCACTGTTTCAACCTCAATCTTGAGTCAATTGATTAATCAGTAATAACTGGTGATAATCAGGGTATAAGTAAATACATTGTCTCTTCTATTCAATGTCAGCTTTGATCACATCAGATTTCCTTGTCCTGTGTCCTGTGTCCCATTACTGAATCAGCCAGCATATATTTCTACATGTGTAACCTTAGATAGCTATCTTTATATTTTGGGTTGATTTGACATGAATGTAGCAAGGTATCTCAAAGCAATCATTATTATCTTTTCAGTTTGCATAACAGATCAATGTTTCCTTCCTTCCTTCCTTCCTTCCTGCCTGCATTCCTGCCTTCCTGCCTTCCTGCCTGCCCTTCTCCCTCTTTTTTTTCCGTCTTCCACAAAAGCCCATTCTTGATGTTGCGGTTTGGGAATGGTACTCCACAATTCAGTTCTCCCAATGAGACTCTCCAAAGCATGCTGCTGCTTACTTTTTCCCCCCTCCTTCTTCCCCTCCCCTGTGATGGGATGGAGAGGAGAAACGGAGGCACAAAATGTGAAGCATACAAGCTGGGAAAAGGACCATTTACTGGAAACAGCAATGGGATAAGAAAAACAGAGTAACAGCAACAATATTAATAACAGAAATGTACAAGAGAAAGGAGAGCGATTCACATGCAAAATGCTCAGAACAGGCTTTACCCAACCGCTCCCCCTGCCATGTGTAGTCAAATGGAAGAGATCCCTACTCTCTGGAAAATATTCCCTTGCCCCTGGCAGTGGAGTGAGGTGGTATGGAATAATGCCCAGGTCATAGCCATGCCCCCTCCTGGCTACTGCAAAAATTAACCTTGTCCTGGCTGGAACAGGGCACTTAAATGTACTTTGCTGGTCACTAAACCAGAATGTACATGATTTTTCCACTCTGGGATGGAGAAATCCTGACAAAATGTTGTATAAGAAAAGATTTTGGGATTTTTTTGTTGTTTATGTGGGGTTTTTTTATTAATGGTAGAATTCAGCTTTCCTGCATATAGAAGTACCCTTTAAAGTCAAAATTAATAGCTAAAAATGTAGGATCCTCTGTCTTGTAGGCTTTTTCTTCAGAAGTCTATAAAGCTTTTAGGCAATCAAGAGGATCTGGGGCTTCTATTAAAGTCAATGAAAATCTAATCAGAGCAGTCAACATGGCATGGATTGGTTGATCATAGACAGCTCTTTAGTTCCGTTTGAGATAATCTGGACTTCAGCTATCATTTCACATGGACAAAGATCTCCCATAGGTACTGTATTATATCTTCCAGACTGGGATCTGTCTGATATACCACAGAGTATCTTAAGTATTATTAAAAGTTGATAGAAGACAACATTCTGGCTCTCAGAATATGTTGAAAATAATTGCTGGAACAAGGAGGGTAAAGTACAATCCCTGCAACTGTTCTCACACAGCTCTAGAAAGTAGATGTTCTCTTGTTAAGGAAGTCACATCCAGTCCAGAATGACCAAACACTTCTGTATTGCTTTTGAATTGTACTGAAGATTGTGGGTGTTGTACAGGCTGGTGACTGTAAAATCCCAAACACAATTAATTGGGTCATGTGCTTTTAAAGCTATAATTCCTTCTGCCTCTCAAACTTTCCTTTAACTAAAACTTAATCCATTTTAAAAATGCTAATATGATTTCCCTTCCTTTTAGGCTTTTTTTACCAGCCAAAACAGTACCTGTTGATTTACTGACAGCAGTTTTTTAGTGGAAAGAGAACAAGACAAACAATTGAAACTAAAAGCCAGCTACTATAGTTTGGCCATATTCCTTGCCTATAGCTTTGTCCATAACTTTGAGTTCCAAAATCCCACAAGGGACTGTTGATGATAGAGTATTCATGAAAGATGTAAATATTATTTAGCAAACCTGGCTGTCTGATGACAAAATTGCTATTGCAAAATACTGTCTTTTAAAAGCGATAATGTTGAAAAACATAGAAAAGAAGTCATCTTTGGTCATTCCAGCTAGAAACAGAGTAAGCCAGTGAGTTCAGTCTCTGGCCATTTTTAATAGTTCAATTTTAAAGCAATGTGTGTGGTTACATAACCTTGGTAAAATTTTAATGTGGGCATTTTGTCTCAGCTTCTTTTCCTTTAGTAAAAACAAAATGACAATATAAAAAATAAAGAAAAGAAAAAAGGTGGCCCCCAAAATAAATGAAACTCAATTTCACGGCACATTATCTTTCTCAATTCTTTGCTCTCAGCTTTCATTTTCATTAAAATCACAGACAACCATAAATTAATAATTACTTCAGGTTGACTAAATGCAGGCCACAGTATTTAGCTCTCGTTTTCCTACAGTGGCCCTTCTTGTTCATGCTGGAAAAATGTTAATTTAGATAATAAGGCTTGCCCCTTGTCATATAATTCTGTTTTGCAGTTTCACTGATCTATAATGGTCTCTTCTGATTAGGTAGTATTAACTTTATCTTTTGCTCAATCAAGCTTCACAGTTTCCTCTTCCTAGATAACTATTGTGAAATATCAGATGAAATGTTCTATTATCTGTATTTCTGTTATATTTTGATTCATCTCTATGTTGTAACAGCGTTCAGCAACATTTGCAATTTCTTCCAGTAATAAATTTATTGGCCATTAGCCCCAGCCATATGTGAAACTTCTTTTGGCAGAAACTACTATATGTATCTTATCTATCTATCTATCTACCTATCTATCTATATTTATCTCCATATTCCTCAATCTTACTACTTTACAGTTTATGTACATTTCAAATTAGTCATTTTTTCAACCTACTTTCCAGTCAGGAATGGGTGAATAGGTTCAAATAAAATAAATCCTGAACTTTCACCCAGAGCCCGAACTCAACTGCTTTCTGACGTTTGAAACAATTTAGAGTATTTCACTTATCTATTATTTTTTTGGCAGAGGATTCTGGTAGTGAATGAAGGAAACTGAGAGGTATAACAGCATTTATTTCTAATTGGTCATTGACTTGTTGCTACTGTCATTTTCATGAAACCATTTAACTTCTTCATGCCTCAGTTTACCCATTCTTAGAAAATACTCAGTTGAACTTAAATGAATATCTAGTCGTCTTCAAAGGAAAACTGTGGATATGGCCTCCTCTAAAACTTGTTTCAATACACAAGTATCTATAGAAAAACCTCACACAGAACAAAGTTAAATTCCACTGAAAATACGACATAACTTACATTTTTTATTCATAAGTGAACACCTGAAAGTTTCTAAATGCTTGCATAATTTGTACTGTATTTTCATGGTAAGTTGCAACAGAATTCAGCTCTTTGCTCTTCTCAGGAATCCTTTAGTGATGACATTCTGTTTCTTGTAGAGTAAAGGTGATATTTGTTTCATGAAATAAGCTGTGTGAAGTAATTAGCTGAATATCACTAGTGTTCCCATCTGTGTGAGGAATTCCTAGATATGTAGACACCTTTGGCACCCACACCTATCTAAACTAAATAAATCACTTCAGTAATCATACCTACAAATATCAGAGGGCAAATATGATTGTAAATTTCTTATGGATTGTGGGCCCCCCTTTTAATGAATGGTCATAAAATGTAATATAATCAGTAAAATTTTTTTAAGTAAATTCTTATTTATGTTCACCCAAACAAATCTTCTTGAAACAAGACATGGGAAATTACCTAACATGACATTAAAGACCATTGGTAACCATTTGAAAATGATATGTAGCTTTTTCCCAAGTGTCAGAGTTCTAATTCCCATGACATATGTTCTATAATAAGATATACATCCTCACAGTTTGAAATAAATGCATTTTTCCAAGTGAATGGCATATTTTCTTTCACCCTTGAAAATTGCTTATATAAACATTCTGGTAACAGGCTATTGACATATGGCCTAATTTAATTCCTTGGCTTTTTTTTAGTTTGCTTTTAGGGAAATAACCTAAAGTCATTAGTGGAAGTTTGAAGATGAATAAGAAGAATTGGCCTGCAGAATAATTTTTGTTATATAAGAATGTTTTATATCTGTCTGGACACTACTAATATACCTGAATCTGGAGTGATCTGCTGTAGATTATCATTCAATTTAAGTCAATATTTAAAAGTTAAAAATGCATTCCGTATGGCCAGTTAAATAATATATGAATGCTTCTTTCCTATACTAATAAACATGTATCAGTTATCACAGCAATATGCTTAAATGGACCAAAGCATCTTCCATCATCCAAATTATTTAGCTCAACTGTGATATACCTGTTCCACAGGCTTAATTTTTGGCAATCTCTAGGGATGCACACTGAAGAGAAGAGATGTGATCTAGTTTATGGAGAAATACATGAGAAAAGAAGACCTATCTGTTTATGTCTGGGTGTCTAATCATAGTATGGGTGTCATTGGCAAGTCACTTCACCTCCGAAGTCCTTCACAGTTATGTTTCCCTTGAAACAGAAAGATGAACTGACTTGCCCGATGACAAGTGGATCCCCTTTCTGCAGCCTACGATACAGCATATCAATACCTAAGGTAGGAACATTCCTCAGAAAATACAGATGTCTGGAGCATAAATGTCTTTATTTCAGCTTGTCATTTAGATTCCCCATATAGTAAGTAGAGAGGAATAAGCACTTCACATCATTCATCTAATCCTAACACAGCCATTAAATATAGGTCAGAGGAGCTGTACTTTAAGTAGTGCCTGTTTCTGAACACTGCCTCTTAGCAAAATTTAGACAAGTAGCTCATATGTAGATGTCTACATCATAAACAGCTGAAGTTGGGTGAACATGTCCCTAAAATCTTTGCTCTACATACCCTTAAACCGCAGTGATTACTGGATGCTAATGTAAATATCTTAGTGCATTTTGCTGATATGTACAAAAATTTACTTAGGAGACGGAAAGGCAGGCAGGTGTTGTATTTGAGAGGCCTCTTGCCCATGCAGTATAAAAAAATATAATAATCATTATTCCTTGAAATTTTCTTTTTTGTTAAGGAAGGCAGAGCAGCAAAACAGAAGTTGTCTGAGTGATATCACATGGTAATTTTAGGCAAGAAAAGACAAATTAAATTGTCACAGAATTAAAGTTTTCTAAAATACTTTCAGAGAAAGGAATTTAATTAGCATTTCTTTAAATAAAAATCAGAATAGCATTTTCCCTTCCAATAATAATTCTTTTGTTCAGCCCCAATTCAAACATTGCAGCACTGTATTAATGCAAGACAATTTGAAAAATGGAACTGACTAGTTTCCATTTGACTGAAATGAGAACAAGATCTAGCCTTAGGCAACAGGAGCATAACTAGCCAAAAAACAAATGCCATTTTTAAATTTCATGAAGTGATTATTTGCTGTTAAAAAGTCAGTATTTCCCAACACATATAAGACAGTAATAGAATCTGAGCTCTCAAATGACCTTATGCTTACAAAGGAAATAGCTGTAATATATCAGCCATTCCTGTGATCACTGGAAATGAAGCTCTATCAGATCTTGTTTGAATTAAAATAGTATAAATTAGTATAGCACTACTTCAAATTGGAGTAGTACCATAAAATTCAACAAGCCTGTACTGATTCAACTCAACAGATACATGATTTACTAATTGTACGGTGGTGGATCTGACTCATCAGATTTTCAATTTGACTGATGTGTCTCTTTATAAGTATTCCTTTCCACATAACTCTAGAGTACCAAATCTGTGTAAAACTGAGGGAAGGGAAGGGAAGGTGC
>VXAD01009030.1:0-13115 GCA_013399195.1 Dicrurus megarhynchus | reverse complement strand
GGAGACCAAACACGTGGGGTCTGATAGTTGTTTATTCCCTCTGTCCCATGTGCTCTCTCTCCGGTGCTGGCTGTGCAGCCCGGTTTTCCCCGCCCACAGGGGCGGAGCCACAGCAGCCAACAACCAATCGGAAAGGGAGTTCCCAGCTCGGGACCGCCCCGGGACCCACCCGGTTTGGAGTCGCTCTGCCACTGTATGCCAGTGGTGCCTGCCTCTGTCTCCCTCCATCCGGGGACAACTCCGGCCCGCCGGGGGGGCCCGCGGGGGGTCTGCACCTCTGGCTGGGACCTGGCTGGGGCTGGGCGGAGCCTGCCCAGCCATGGCAATACAACATACTACCAGAATATTTTATCACTCTTACAAATATATTAACAATGGCAGCATTATTTATAGTCACATGGATCCTGATCTGTTGCATGTTATGTTAAATGTTGTTAGTGAAAAGAGAGGGCTACAGAGGAAAAGTAGAGTGAAAAGCAGGGACTCCTTCTGTATCTAAGATATGTGAGCCCAGGAAGGTTTGCAGTTACCAGGCACAGGAATGAAGACTGAGGATAAAGTATTTTGTGCCATCGCCGTGTGAAACTGCATGGATCCTTCAAAGTTAAAAGACAATTGGAAACTGGGAGCCTATTCCACAGCTTCTAGTTACATAAACTTTAAGTTGCAGGCAGAATCTTTTCAATACACATTTATCTATGCAATTGTTACACTGCCAAGTGTCAGAGTGAACGTGTACTAATTTAGTGACATGATAATGCAGATAGTAAACAATGTGGTTTTCAGCATCCATTGCCTGCAGGTCAGCAGGGCTGTGCAAAGAGAACTGGGGAACTAATGGTGTAATTACATCTTCAAGCAGTTTGGGTTTTCTTTGATTTATTACTTCCAGACATAAGGACCAGAGGGGCTGTTAAGCAACACGGTACCTGACAGGGAAGTGAAAACTCTTGAGATAACCAGTGAACGTAATCTCCTACACTTACTAATGAGGGTACAATCCAAAATGAACAGAGAGGAATAGCTTACAGGCAAAATACACATTTACAAAACAGAAAAATAAAGCCCTTGAAAGAAGGGTTTGAGGTTAGGCCTGTGCTGAAAGCCTCAAGAGACTATGGCATGTACATGTCTGTTTGCTAAATAGGAGTATGATTATCCATGCACAGAAGTTGTTTCCTGAATCCGACTCTTAGCCGCTGTTTAATATCCACGTAGACAAATGTTCAGCTTAGGCAGCTATGGCAGAGAGGTACTAAAAGTAATGAAAATATGTGGTTCATTTATTTTAAAAGGATATGCTTGCTGCTTTTGCCAGACTTGTTTGCTTTTTCTGCTACTGAGTTCTTTGCTGACGACAGTCTGTCTGGAAAAATAATGTCTGTGCAAATGATCTTAGAGAACTAGAATTGCTCAGCAGAGTCAGTTTGGAGCAGATGGTCTTAGTGACATCTTAGAAGGTAACAATGGGTGAGAGAAAGCTTCTAAGCAAGACCTGGAAATACTAGCATTTAGAAAAGCCAAAACAAAACCAAAAGCCAACAACAGACTTTAGGGAAAAGGGTAACAAGAAATCCAAGGTAAAATGTGTATTTCTTCTCTGTTTTTCGTTTTGCCTCTGATTCTCTCTAGTTCTTGCGCTCAGAGTTTAGATTAAAAGGCAGGAGACGATATTTCTTCGGACTTAGATGTTTATTATTGCTATGGTAAACTGCACAGAGTGTGCCTCTTTGTTAACACGGTGGAAAATGGCCCCAAGTTGCCACTTCCAAGGCCATTTAAAGCACAATTCATCCAATTACAAAATGTTAAGTAAATTGTTTTTACTTATAACCCAGTAACAAACTATTCATGACCTGCACTGCAGGTTTTTTGAACCAATACCAGAAAACCCAGATTTGTGAAGAAGAAAGAAGTAAAAACCCACACCCCAAATCCTCCATCGTGTGACTATATTCCATAAATCTAAATTCTACATTTCTACATATTTCACCCAGTGATACAACTTTTAATTACACAGCAACAACCTCAGTGTTATTGCACAATTTGGGAAGTTTTCCCCAAGGTCTCAGGTCAAATGGAGTGTGCTTTTGAGGATCATTGCTTGTCAGAACTGAAAGTTTGAAATTCTCAGAAAGCATCATACCAAAATATCTGTTTTAAGTTAATAGATGTTTACCCCTGTTGAGATTCATTTCCTTCAGGATCTCTGCATAGCTACATTTCCAGTTTTGTCATATTTGGGTGCCTCATTCCCAGCCTCTGCCTGAAAACCTTTTCCTTGAAACCAGTGGTGTTTTTACACTCCTGGTAGGGAGGCACTGGAGCTAGAATGCAGGCACAGCCTAAAAACTGTGAAACAAAGCGGAGAGGATGCTGCACACAGTCTACTACAGATACTGGTTTGGGAATCAGGAGAGTCAGTGTGCCATGTCCCAACATGCTAGGACTGAGGTTAGGCTGCCACCACCCATCAGCCCAGCCCTCTGTCACCAATTGTGCCACAAAAAGCTGTTTGCTAGAGGCTACAGCTGATGCAGAAGAAACAGGTTAGCAATCGGAAAGGCATAGGGAGAAATGAAAACTTGGCTTTTCCCTGTCATCTCACATGCATCTGGTGTAATGATTACTGAGACTGTTTGGACAAAGAAACCTCATTCCACTCAGAAGTTCAGAAGTGCTTGTGCTGTAGACAACAGCAATAAACAACCTTTTATAAAGAAAAATGGAGGATTTTCTAAAAGGTAGGCCATACAAAGCTCACTGAAATTCAGTGGGAGATGGATAACAAAGCTGTCTATTCTTTGAAATTCTTCTCTGGCAAAAATAATTTTGTCTGGATTTTTAGCATGAAAACAAACACATCTGTTCCTCCACCTTTGTTTCTGTAGTGCTGTCCTTTTCCAAATCATTAAGAAGTGTATGCATATTGTCACGCTAAGCAGTATCATGGCTTCCTAAACAATTCACCAAAAAGGCACTACACATTCTGAATTTAAAAAGCCAATTTTCAGTAAGAAAAAAAACCTAAAAATATTAACAAGTAAGTTACTAGAAAAAACACATGACTAAGCCCCTAAACGCATCTCCCATCATCATTCTGTTCACAAAGACATGCATTACCTGTTACTACTTTGCTGGGGCGTCCTGGCCAGCCAGGAGTCCGCCCCTGTCCATCCAAGCCTCGCTATCCAATGTGCAGGCGAGCCTGGCTTGGAGGGACGGTCCCCGAGCGGACCCGCTGTGTAAAGGCTAGCCCCGTTGCTGGAAAATTCTCCCATATACAATATTATATTGGTTTATCCCGGTTTTCCCCTCCCTTGCGGTGTCGCGATTTGTCTGCTGTGCCCGGGTCCCTCCCCTGCCATCCCTTCCCATTGGCTCACTCTGTGAGCGCCTCCCCCTTTCCCTTTCCCCGAAAACCAAGCGCACAATTCCCTGCTCTCGGATTTTTCGCGCGCCGCGATTCGAGGATAAACCCTTGCATTAAACGCGGAGTGTCCCTTTCCCGTCTCCTTTCTTCTTGGGATCCAGGGGCTTTGTTACCGAAGTCTCCTGTGAACGCGGCTGCTGCGCTGCAGAGCACGCCGCCAGTGACGCCAGAAAAGCGGCAGCCTTGACTCGGCATAAATCGTGTTTGCAGGCAGGTCGCTGAGCCATTAGCGGGATCGCGCTTCCCCGAGGCGGCCAGCCCCCGAAAGCCAGCGATATTACTGCTGCTGTGAGATAACTATAAAGAACACAACAAAAGCATGTGTAGGCTGTGGTCACGAGTTAATTTCAAAACTACTACAAGCAGCTGGTGTTCGGCTACATCTTTATTTCGCTTGTAGAAAATAAAGAAGCCTCAAGGAACAGATGAGAATGCAAGTCTTCAATAAACATCTTAGTATGGGAAAACTTAAATTTAGTTTACTGTGTGGTTTGGTTTGGGTGTCATTTTGATTTTGTTTTTACTTTGCTACATGATCAGATTTCAAAAAATGAGAACCTATTTTCCATCAGAACAACCATGCTCGCGTCAAGGTGGGGAGACTTTCAAGAGATTTCTCAATAATTTTTAGTTCTTTGCAATCCTTATCTCTCGATGGGAGCAGAGCTGCATTAGTGTCCAAAGGGAAGACTTGCTATTCAGCAAATTTTCCATTTGAATTTCAGCTCAGAGAAGAGAGTACAACAATACCAAATGAGGAGAGATTGATACTTCATTTGAGACAGTGCCAAATTCAAGGCAAAGGAATTTAGATGGGAAAGTAAATAAAAGGTCTGGTCTTTAAGACAGGTTTGCCTCTGTGTGCATATCCTGCCCACTACATATGATAGGACTCTGGTCTTGGCAGAGCCATGGACCACTATTTTTAAAAAATGAAAGAGAGCATCTGGCCCCCCCAAATGTGCATTGTTGTTTTGCCCAAAGGCTTGTTTTGACAGGTTCTGTTAGTCATATCCTGTTCAGGTTAGTCTCAGGAGCCATCTCTTTGAAGCTTGGTGATACCTTCCATGAAGAAATTAAGCAGAAGGATCACCAACATCATGAAGGGCATCATGAGACAAAAATAGTCTCAGTAGGAAATATATCAATTCTGTCTTCTTATGGAAGTGCATAATGTATAACAGTCCGAATAACTTTTGCTTATTAAAGGATCACAGCAATGCATTGCACATACTGAATACCTGTTTGTATGACCAGAAAACACAAAAAGGAAAATAAATTAAAAAAAAAAAAAAAAGAAAAAACCAGAAAAATGAGCCCTGGAAAAGGAAAAGAAAAGCCTGCAATGTTCTATTTCATATGCAGCAATCATGGATCTTATCATATCATTGTATCTTTGTATAGAATCCTCTGTGTGATCACTGCCAAAATGTGGGACTTAGTACATCCTTATATTAAACTGATACAGGCTGAACAACACTGAAAAAAAGGATTTTTTTTTTTTTTTTTAATAAGGAACAGATGGTCACCTTATTCGAGCAGCTGTTGTGGGGGGAAAAATGATTCACCATCAGGCATCAAAGGCTAAAAATGGTCAAATTCAGATGCACACCCTCCTGCTAAGTAGTGGTACCAGCATCCAGCCACTAACTGATACAAGACAGGAGAAGAGAAGTGAGGCTAGAAGGTTCCTCCTGGTCAGCTCTGCCTGCTGCTGTCAGTGGGATATGAGCCATACTTGCAAATCCAAGCTGGTGCTGAGCAAATCCTCCAACTATGCCTCAAGGTGTTTCTTTGATGTCCAAGTTTAATGCTAACAAGTGGAATTGCCAAAAAAGTAAAGAAATAAACAATGTACAGCCTGCAAAAATTAAAATTTATTTATTTCAGGAGATTTAATTTTAGCACTAGGTGGCATTGCTCTAAATCTTTCAGTGCCTCTCTCATGAGCTCTTTTCTGCATGAGTAATAATCTAATGGCTGCTGAAATACACAGGCTTCACTGAAGTAGCCCCGGCTATGCTACTCAAAATGTGCACAATGTGTCAGGCAATCTATATGATAAGAGATTTTGTTCTGACTGTGGTCTCAACTCTTCTGTTTGCTACTGTAAAAATAAACACAGTCAATAACCAGATCTTAAGTTTCTCCAACTGAAAGCCTCAGCCTACCTCAAAGCTTCTATAAAACAACCCTAGCACATTCTGGTGTTCCTCCCCTTCACAGTCACTCTCAAAAATCTTTCTACCAGGGACAGCACAGTGAGTTATTAGCTCATCTTCATGTGTAACATGACAGCTGTAAGGCCAGGGCTTTTTATCAGTTCACCACACTACTGGGTTGACTCATTGGCCTGTGGAATTTGAAAAATATTTTTTAAAGTTGTTTTCCTTTTCTTTTACTAGAACTATTGAATTGTATGTGAAAGCCATTAATAAAAAGTCTAGCAGTGTAAGAGGAGTAAAAAGCTTGAGTATTTGCATTATCTCTAAGCATGAATATTTGCATTATCTCTAAATATGAATAACGTTTTCAAGAGCATGGAACTTATACAAGCCCTCAAACCTTCATTTTTAAACAACCTTAGCAAAATGTGTCTCTAATTAAATTTTGAAAGCTACTGAAATCTCATTCTGACTTGACCAACCAAATCTGAGGTACTGTGTCTGAGCCTTATGACCCAATGTACAGTGGTACCATATCCCAAGGAGGGTTTAAAGCCTCAAGGAGATAAAGTTTAACCAAGTCCAGAAATGCAATGCTGAAATCCCCTAGCCTGTAATCACCTAAAGCATAGACTGGGTCAAAAAGACTGTTCATGCACTTCATATTCTGGAGTTACTGAATATAAAGAAATAAAGCAGTCTTGGAAAAGTGACTAGAGCCTAGAACTCCTCGCTCTCAGCTGAAGACCTCAGGCACCAGATAAATCATGACTCATCCACTTTAACCTTTTCAAGAGGACAAACGAGGACATTCAACCCCTCACACAAGAAATTCCTGCACGTTTTCTATCTTAACTGCCTCATCTTCAGTTCTCTTGCTAGATTTTCTCTTCCCTTCCAAGACAAACCCTTTAATAAAATGTACTCTTATCGCTGTCTCTAGCTCTGCAGCTTCTGTGCCGGAGCACGAGGTGCTGCGATCTCTCAAAAAGCATCTCCAACGTGAAGCCGCTCAGCAGGATCAGCCACGCAAACTCACACATGCATGCACACACAGATGCACGGACAGCTTCAGTAATATGGGTCAACGGCAAAGAGGCAGGAACGGTCTTTGCACAGATTTCCACAGGAGCAATTTACTGCTTCTACACTGGGAAGGGCTCTAGAGGCAAAGCCCGAGAATAATGCAGGGTCTAGGTTTAAGTACAGAAGCGGAGGGAGCACCAGGAACCAATGGTGTGAGAGCATGGGGGCGGTGCAAAGGCGGGACTAGGGAATAGGAACCAATGGTGAAGCTCTGGGGGCGTGGCAAGGGGCAAAGGCCAAGTGGGAGAACAGGGAGGGGAGAACCTTCTAAGGCATGGGAAGCATAAGGTAACAAGGAGGTGGAGGGGCTACGGGCCAACCAGGGAAGCAGAACTGGGGTAGATTAACATAACAGAGCAATGCATCCTGGGAGAAGCCTTTTTGGTCACGCTGACAGGAGGAGGTTCTTTTGGTACTAGGGTCTTGTCCCACCAGCAGACTCACCACCACTCTGAGGCCTGGGTGACACTGTCTGCTTTACTGCTTTGACAGGCTGATTTGTATTTGCTTCTGTTTCAGCAAATCAACTCTATTAAATCAGCAGCAATGACCCATCCCATTTTCCTAAGCTACACCAAGAAGTCAGAACAGCACTGTAACCAGTGATGCTTCTGTTCAACAGATTTTATCCTAGGAATTAGGTGATTTGTAACACTCAACATCCCTGAGTTTTATGAGAAGTACATTCCAGCTTCTTTTAAACCATTTCAGGGCAAAGACAAAGTGCTGTTCAGTAGAGGAAAACAAGACAAACAAAAAGTAGCTATTTTCACTTTTGATATTCCATGGAATTAATTTCTGAAAGTGAAAGAATTGATACAAAATAACCTTTATCTCCTTTACGTTCTTCCTTATGTACCCTCTCACTCCGACAAGCATGCACACAAGCATCTCCGGCTCTGAGGCGCAAGACACACAGCCTCACAGAAGGAGTTGTTCCCCACTGTCCGATCGCATACAGCCTGAGCTTCATTCACCAGGTTCTCCAACAAATGCCTCGAGTCTTTGTAACTGAGCAGGTGAAACTGTTCAAACAGATTGATAACACTCATCCTTCCAAAGCACTTGAGCTCTAGGGATAAAAACAGCTTAGCACTAATGGTAACTATTGTTTATTCTACAAAGGCCTTGAATACATACTGGGATTAAAAATTGAATAAATGTTTCAGCTCTTTAACTGAATCAATTTAGAAACAGTTTAGATAAAAATCAGTGAACTTCCCTAATGCTGGCTTTCATGAAAATGTATGTAAATCAGTTTCTGAACCCTTCAGAAGTGGCAGGAAGAGCTGTGTGCTGTGCTCTCAGCTCAAGGTGCATGGCACAATGCCAGTGTGCTCCTTGCCTGAGAGACACCACTGATATCCTGATACAACAATCCTCCTTCTCTCCCTTCT
The DNA here is from genome assembly GCA_013399195.1 of Dicrurus megarhynchus. Classification (NCBI taxonomy): domain Eukaryota; kingdom Metazoa; phylum Chordata; class Aves; order Passeriformes; family Dicruridae; genus Dicrurus; species Dicrurus megarhynchus. The sequence goes on along the minus strand of VXAD01009030.1, from coordinate 5,034 downwards.
TTACTGAAACAAATTCCTTGATAGCTACAGCTGTCCTCCTTCATGAATAGTGTAGGGTTTTATTTGTTTGGGGATTTTTTTGTTGATTTTTGCTTCTCACTTCCATCCAATCACATAAATGACAGCCACTGATTAACATCTCATTTCCACTCCTGCTACCTTGCAAGTACCATTTCTTCCTGAAGTAGCCCAGTGCAGATGGACCAGTATCATTCATTTGTTCATACTTTGAAAATCACACATTGAATTACTGTGATTAAGCGGTGACTATCACAGCTTGGCACTGCTGTATAGACATGGGTTAAGTGTACCCATTATACCTTGGAGGACAATTAAGCAGTCTGTTAATAATCTTAAAACTGAATGATGATTGCTAGTAATATATTAGTCATCTTAATAAAAGTACCTACATATCCATGATAAATGATGGTCCTGACAAAAGGATTTAAAAAAGAAAACCTATGTGGTGATTGCATGCCTTCAGAGGGAAGTGGTTAAACACATGAATTCAGAGACTGAATTCCCTCAATTCCAGTGTGACATTCACCTACTAAATGGGGACATATATATAAATTAGGGAGATCTAATTTAATCAGGCATCCAGTATTGAAAGACTTGCATTCAAGTTTATGAAGAAACACAAAGTGCCATACTGGTTCTCTCCAGAAGAAACTGACTGGAGTCTACAAGGATTCAAACTTTTTGGCAGAGAAACAATCTTTTCCTTCTCAAGAACAGAGTATTCTTATTTATCCTTGGCTTCTCCAGCTGCCTATTTAAGGTCTGGCATTTCTCTTCTCAGGAAGCAATTCTGTTCATTTCTGTAGCATCCCTCATGAGAGTCTCAACAGGGCTGAGCACTGAAAGGAAAGGTCACCAGCAAATCAAAGCAGGAGCGGGCTGTGAGCTGGCACTCACAACAGCAGGAGAAGGATGTCTTTGTGGCTACAGGCACATGGGCTCATTGCAGCTTTCTTGACCTCCACAGATTTGGCTAAAATGTTAGATCTGAATTTCTTTTTATTGAATGTACAAAGTGAAGTCAAGCAAATTCTAGGAGGGAGAATGACTTCTGGAAAAAAGGCATAAAAATCATGGGAACTACTCACATATGTCTAAAGGAAATTATATCTTAAAATCAGTGTTTGTTGCAAGGTTAAAGAGCATCTGAAATTGAAGTATTTATAAGCTATTTTTCTGTTGGTAGTCATTGGTAATGGTAAACCTAACATTTCTGACAAAAGTAGGCTTTCTCTGTAGTCAAGAATGTAATGGGTTGCACTGGGAATATTTGAAATAATGTAAATAATTCTGGTCACTCAGATTCAAGAAAGATTGAGATTGCTGCAGGAATTAAAAAAAAAAACAACAAAGACAGTCATGGGAACCAAGAGTCAGCCCAAACATTGCAAAGTCCAGCTGGGTTTTTTCAATCAACCAAAACAGAAGAGAAGGGATAGGGCTGCTCTGAAAAACACAGAATCACACATCTAAGGGAAAGCACTGACAAAGAAGGGGCATTTAAGACTAGACACATTATTGTTTTAAAAACATATCCCTCTAGCAGGATAACACCTGTACGTTTTGTACTTAACTTTGCCAGTTCTGACTACAATAAACCAAGGACAACTGAAGGCAAAAATCCAGAAATACATGGCAAGAATATCTTGACCTGACCTTCTCTACAAAACAGTACAGGAGACCTTGATCCAAACATGACAGTTCAGGTTCTAGTTGTACCTTGAGGGTCTCTTTGGGAAAAGATGGAGGTCTCAGAGCCTCCCTAAAGAAGAAACTGAGCTGCAGCTCCCCTTCTGAACTGCCTAGGATCAGTCAGGATCCATGTGCTAGTCCTCTCCTTTCTCAGAGCCCAGGGGTGTCTGGAAGATATAGTGGCTTTAAGGGCTCAAGAAGCTTCAGCCCTGCTCCCATTTGGATGTGGCAAGGGTAATTACACCCTACCAGCTGGCCCATGCATGCTGCCCAGGAAAATGTAGGGATGGAATTAATTACGAAAAAGTGGCAAAGGTGCCTGAAGAAGGAATGTATGAGACTGAGGGAAAGGAAAAGCGAGGAGAGAAGGCAATGGGAATGCAGAAGAGAATGAAGGAGGCAAAGAAGTGAAAGATTGATAAACCAATGAAAATTTAGAAAAAAAAATTTTTGGAGAGACATATAGGGAAGAGATGGGCCCAAAATATGTGCAAAGCCCATGCGAGAAAGCCACTGAGAGAAACTGCTATGGGAGATTAAAAATCTGAGCAAACGTGAACTCGATGCATATTTCTGTCATGGCAAACAAGAAGCCTCCTGTTTGCCTCCTTCCAGGCAGTTTCCCTGCAACAGTTTCCATTTCGGGTACAGCTGCCCAGTGTTCAGTTCCATATGTATTGATGCTAATATTTGACATAGTATGTTGCAAAACACCTAACACCAGCTCTAAAGAATCAGCTAGTGCAGTCTCTGTACATCTGTAAGGGCTGGAATGCAGCACCTTTTCAGCACAGCATCATCACAGTATGCCCTTAAGACTCTGCAAACAAATCTAACTGGTGAACAGTTATTAACTTGTCGTACAGTTCCCTGGAGCCACTGTAAGGTTCAATCTGCCTACTAGATTCACCACACAAATTCCTGACAGGTCACTTGAATTACATTTAGTCTTTGCTGGAATATAAAAATGTTGAGGTGTGAGATGCCTCCATCCCTTAAAATAAAACTAAATTACTTCATTCCCGGAAAAGGAAAGGTGCTGCTTCAGCTCCATTAAACAACACAACTTCTGCTGAAGTCAACAGAAATGTCACTGATGAAATGGAGGCAGAACAGATTGCAATTCTGCGCTGTTTTTATTTGGTAGTAGTCATCTCAGACATGCAGACTGTGCCCCAGAGTGTGCTTGCACACAGCTCTGCTGGTTCTCCAGCAGGACTGCTTATGTGAACACAATTTGGCACTAGCTGACTTAGGTATAAAGCTGCAAATTTACTATTTGTAAGCTTTCAACACACTGCTTCTGGCTTCCAAAAGTTGCCAAAAACCAGAAACTATACTCTCTTTTGTGAAATGACAGAAAAGTGGTAGTCCTCACAGCTACAGAGCTGTAAAAAGATGATCACTGTTAGACATATTTTTTCTGACTGTATTTTTACAGGAGGAAATCTGTGCAAGTATGTACAATTCAAGGTCACTTCCTTAAAGATGGTAGTTAAAACCAGGTTGGTTTGGTTTTTTTTAAGCACAGAAAAATCCTCAGGAGAACAAAGCTTCTTTTATAAGAGAAACTGTCCCTATCTCAAAAAAACTTCTTAAGAGTCCATTTAGACCAAATCATTCCTGGGGTATCTGCAACCACCCATTTGCACACACTATGACTCTCTTCTGGCAGTCATCCGTCTCTCATGCTATTCCTTGGCTAGGGGAACACCACTCAAACTCAGGTGTCTCTTCCAAGTAAAACTTTAATCTAGTGCATCTTTAGTATCTAATCTATTAATACTCAGGATTACAGGGATCCCCAAGCCCCAACTACCGCTGCCTGATACACGCTCTGCTGCTTGTATTTGAAGGGCTACTAGAACATGTTTCAGAAACAGCTGTCTGAAACAAAGAAAGAGAGCATTGAGACATATCTGCAGATGCTAATGGCACAGTGTTCCTTGGCTCTTCCTTGGGCTGAGATAGCATCAGTGAGTTCTTTATCCAAGGACAATAATGGAAGGACACTAAAGATTTTTTAAATTTGGCTTGCTATTTTTGCAAGAGAACTAACACAGTGACAAACAAAATTCATATATGTACCTTATAAAAACAACATAAAATTTCTAAAAGTTTTAAAAATTATATAGATCATTTCTGTCCTAATCAATTTGTTAATCTCAATCATGAAAAATCTACAGAAAGCACTTTATAGAACTAGGTTCCCTAATGCACTATGGTACTCAAGCAGCTTATCTTTGCAGAGGACCAAGGATATCAGTGACAGCAAAAATACTCTCTTAAGTTCTGAAACAGTTTTATGAGAATAATTTTAATTTAGAAACCAGAACAAATACTTCTGCAGAGGTGAAACAGAAACAGTGGGCAGGTAAAGTCTTTTTACCTTGAAACACACTGTGTCCTCATTTTTAAGTGATCTTTCAGTCCTGCAGCTTGCTTACTTGCCTTTTCCCATCTGGCACTGCAGAGCAAAGAGTGAGGTTTTAAAAACACTGTGTCCCAATGTTAATAGCAAGAAAAACGTCATGGGGATGGGATAGGATGCTGACAGTAACTGTTCAAATCTGGGTTTAAGGTCCCAAAACAGATTAAATTTACCACTCATTTTGGTTCCAGGATTCCTTGCACTGGTCATTTAAGTGCTATGCTGCACTTAAACATGCAACTAACACTTGGGGCTTTTACAAACCTTTCTCAGAAGAGATCCCATGAGTAAGGAAGGAAGCTGACTCCAGAACTCAAGGCACAGCCAAAGATAATACCTGGGGGAGAGCTGGGATCCCTAGTGGCTCCACCACAGTGTGAAGAGTGACTATGTGGCACCGTCATGCACCCACCACCATTAAGGCACTGTTTATATAAGAATGGTTAAGGACATGTGAAATGCTAGAAAAGAAAGTGCAAAACTTTGTGCAAAGGAAAAAAAAGGTGAATAGTAGCCTTTAATATTTTATGCCATAGAATTTGAGACTTTGCACACAGCAGGAGGTATTTGAAGTTTTTCTCTTCAGAGATTAGCACTTGTAGGTGTTGATTTAAACTAGGATTTATACCATGACTACCATTTTTATGAAGGGCATAATAAGAGGGATTAGCAAGAAATTTCCAGGCACACCATCCTTAATCAGCTGCAAACTATTTTCATCCTAAGTCTGCAGGTTTGTCAATGAAAGCAAAATGCTCATAACTAAGTGAGGTGGCAGAAAAAGAGCATTCAGCCCAAGAGAATACAAATAGCCACTGAGAAAGGGTACAATAAGAGAGCTTTTTATCTTTTCTTTTTAACCTAGAATAGTGTGGCTTCGGCCTCAGTCG
>VXAD01008948.1:1390-11842 GCA_013399195.1 Dicrurus megarhynchus | reverse complement strand
GCATTCCCGCCATTCCCAAATCCGTCAGCATTCCCGCCATTCCCGAATCCCTGCTTCCTGCAGCTCAGCATTCCCGCCATTCCCAAATCCCTGCAGCTCAGCATTCCCGCCATTCCCAAATCCGTCAGCATTCCCGCCATTCCCGAATCCCTGCAGCTCAGCATTCCCCCCATTCCCGAATCCATCACATTCCCGCCATTCCCGAATCCATCACATTCCCGCCATTCCCGAATCCATCGGCGTTCCCGGTGTTCTGCGGGAGCTCGGCCTCCTCTGTGCTGGCGGCTCTGAGGAGCGGCTTCCCAGGGGAAACGGCTCCTTTTTTTTTTTGGTTCAATCCTGATTTTTTAAAAGCTAAATCCAAATATTTTTTAGCCAAATCCTAATTTTTTTAGATAAATCTGAATATTTTTTTAGCTAAATCGTATTTTTTAGCCAAATCCTAATTTTTTTTAGCTAAATCCAAGTATTTTTTCGTTAAATCCTAATTTTTCTAGCTAAATTCTAATTTTTTTAGATAAATCTGAATATTTTTTAGCCAAATCCTAATTTTTTTAGCTAAATCCAAATATTTTTTCGTTAAATCCTAATTTTTTTAGCTAAATCTGAATATTTTTTAGCTAAATCATATTTTTTAGCTGAATTTAATTTTTTTTAGCTAAATCCAAATATTTTTTTAAGCCAAATCCTAATTTTTTTAGCCAAATCTGAATATTTTTAGCCAAATCTAAATATTTTTTAGCTAAATCCAAGTACTTTTTAGCCAAATCCTAATATTATTGTGCTAAAAAAATTTTTTTTTAGTTAAATCTTTTTTTTTTTTTTTTAGCTAAATCCTAATTTTTTTTACTTAAATCCCAGACTTTTTAGCTAAATCCTGATTTTTTCTGAGTTCAATCCTGACTTTTTTAGCTCCATCCGAGTGTTTCCGGCGTTTTCCTCCCTCCGGAAGCAGGATTGGGATCGGAAGGAACTGAAAGCTCCCGGTGCTTTCTGGGCCTGGGAATTCCATCCCAAAAACTCCTCGGGTGCTTTTAGCTGGAATTCCCAGAGCTGCATCCGGCGCTGGGGATGTGGGATTTTTAATCACCAGTTAATTAATTAATTAATTAATTTCATTAATTGCTGGAGATCATTCCCCTTCCAATCCCTTTCCCGGCTTCCCCGGATCCGGAGCTGCTTCCGTGGGGTTTTCCAACGGCTTCTCCCGGGATTTTCTCGTGGCAAAGGTCCCCAAATCCTGAAATATTCCCGAATTTCTCTATTGCAGATGAGTCTTTGGAGCTGGAGTTTAGGGCAGGTGATGCAGAGCGAGGATTTAGGTCCAGAAATTGGGGAAAAGGCACAAATTCCGGGTGGTTTCTCTGAAATCCTTGGATCCAGGGTTTCACCTTTTTTAGGGAAGAGGAATCCGCACCCACAGCTGGCTCCTTGTCGAGGAAACTGGGAAAAATGTGATTTTTTCCTTGGGAAAAGGGCTGCCCTCCTCTCCAGGAAGGTGATGGGGCTGTGGGAGTTTCTTTCCCATATTTTTCCATGAGTTTCGCTTTAAAATTGACCCCAAAAAAACCAGAAAAACTCCCCAAAAATCTGCTCAGGGTTAGGACATCACAGAAAAAAAAACCAAAAAACAACCACTTTAATAAAATAATTCATTCAAACAGTAATATTAAAATATTAAAATATTAATAGATTAAAATAGTAAAACATTAAGTTATTAAGATATTAAAATATTAAGTTATTAAGATATTAAAATATTAAAATATTAAAATATTAAAATATTAAGATATTAGAATAGTAAAATATTAATATATTAAAAAATTAAGATATTAAGATATTAAAATAGTAACATATTAATATATTAAGATATTAAGATATTAAGATATTAAAATAGTAAAATATTAAGATATTAAAATAGTAAAATATTAATATTTAAAGATGAACTAAGGGATTTTTAGCAGCTCCCGTTCCTCTTTAGAACCTTCCACCTCACAGATTTTAAAAGCACATTTGGCATTCCCAATCTGCCCTATTCCACGCTCAGAAAAACGAGGATGGAGCTTTCCTAGGCAGGAATTTTTCCAAGAAATCCTTGGAAGCGCAGCCCAGTGAAAGCCTCTGTGCCTTTGCCTCCCCAGGACAGTGTGGAGCACTGCATCATAGGAGTGACAATCCTGTCCCAATTAACGAATGAAATTAATCAAGTAAGTGCTACAGCCTTCCTCAGTGAAGTAAGTGTCCAATTTTCTCATTCATTTTGTCGTGTCCTGCCTTTTCCGGGGTTTTTTCCGGGGTTTTTTTGGGGGTTTTTTTGGGAATTTTGCTGTCTGGGAGGTGGTGGAGGGGGGTGGTGTTGTGTTTGTTGGGGTTTTTTTTGGGTTTTGTTTTACCTGTTGGTGCTGAGAGCTCCAGTTTTGAGGGATTGTTTTGTTTCACTCCCGTCTCCCATCTTTTCCCATGTTTTGGTGTGGTTTTCTGGGATGGGAAGGGGGAAAAACAAGGATAAGGAATTATTTAGTGAGGATGAGTGTGAGCCCTGTTCTCTCTATTGACCAGGGAGAAAATCCAAAATTATCCAGTTCTGCCCGTTTTTAAATCATCCCTTTTATCCAGGATGAAACTCGGAATGAATTTCTGGGATAAAATTCCCAGTGTTCCCAGCAGGAAGATCCCAAATCCTGCTGGATTCTCCGGGCCGTGTCCCTTTCTCAGCCCCTGGCCCAGCTTTTCCCAGGAGGATTTAAGATCCCTCCGAGGCTGTTCTGCCTCTTGGAATTGCTGCTGGAATTCCAAGCATTGGAATTCCAAGAATTGGAAGCTGGGATGAGCGGCTTTAGCTGGTGCTATCCCGATTTCCATGGTTTTCCCATGCTTTTCCCATGGTTTTCCCCCCAGCCAGGCAGATTTTGCTGCAGTCCCTGTAAAAGTCTCTGATTTTCAGCCCCTCCCTCATGACCAGGGAGATAAAACCAAAATTATCCATTTGTGCCCATTTTTAAAACTTCCTTTTATCCAAGATGAAACTCGGAATGAATTTCTGGGATAAAATTCCCAGAAATCCTGCTGGATTCTCCGGGCCGTGTCCCTTTCTCAGCCCCTGGCCCAGCTTTTCCCAGGAGGATTTAAGATCCCTCCGAGGCTGTTCTGCCTCTTGGAATTGCTGCTGGAATTCCAAGCATTGGAATTCCAAGAATTGGAAGCTGGGATGAGCGGCTTTAGCTGGTGCTATCCCGATTTCCATGGTTTTCCCATGGTTTTCCCATGCTTTTCCCATGCTTTTCCCATGGTTTTCCCCTCAGCCAGGCAGATTTTGCTGCAGTCCCTGTAAAAGTCTCTGATTTTCCTAGAAAAACAGGTGGAACATAGGATTTGGATTTTAATGTCTCACTAACTTTGGATTTTCCTGGGATGTTGCCTAATCCAGAGAAATCCTGGAGGCCATCTGCACTGAGCAGGATAAAACCTGCCAGGACACAGGAAAATGGGAATCAACACAAAAATTGGGATGAGATTTTCCATACCCACAAAGTGGGAATTAGATAATGTTCATTTTCCTAAACTCCCTGAATTCCCAGTGGTCTGAACTGAGGAATATTTTTGGTATTAAAGCACCTGACAAATTTAGGTGCAGCTTGGATCTGCCACCAGCTGCTGGGGCTTTTCCTTCTCTCCTAAAATATAAAGGATGGGAATGTTGGGATCCTCCATGGAATTGTTGGGAAAATTCAGGTGTGAAATCCAACGTTGGAGCTGTCCTGGTTCCTCAAATACCAGAGGAGGGGTTTGGAAATTGCAATTTAAGTGAGGAACAGTAAAATAAACATTTAAAAATGGATATTTATGCAGGAATTTTGCTTCCCACCGGGATAACCCAGTGCCCATCCCAGACAGGTGGGATTCGGCTCGGATTGATGGCAAAAATGGGAATTTTTCCTCACTTTGCCCCTTTTCCTGGGAAAAAAAAAGAGCTGTGAAGCGCTCTGAGTTTTGCTGCTCCCCAGCTCTGGGATCAGGTGGCAGATCCAGGGCTGGAATTTATCCCATAAAACAGCAAAGTCCAACCTGGCTGTCCCTGGATAACTCCTGCCAGTTTCCTTCCTCTCCATGCGGGTTCAGGAGGGAATTTTTAATTCCTGGTGCTTATCCCAGCAGCTCCAGGTGGGATTTAACCCTTTGGAGCCGGGAATTCCCATTCCCAAAATCCCCAAATGCTGCTGAAAACGTCGTTGGTGCCGACTTGGGGCAGAGATTGAAGTAAAACCGGGAATACCTTGGGAATGACCCAGCCCAGCTTCACGGCAGGGCTCCAACAAAACCCCAGGAATGTGAATTTATCCATGGGATAAATGTGGAATTGCGTCCCGCTGGTTTAGGTTTTCCCTGGGGAGGGAAACCTCTGTGTCCCAGTGCTTCCCAGGATTCCTGCTGCTTTTCCTGGTCTCATCCCACGAGCTCTGAGCCCGGCTTCTCTCCCTGTGCAGGCGGACACCACCCACCCCCTGACCAAGCACAGGAAAATCGCCTCTTCCTTCCGGGATTCCTCTTTATTTGATATTTTCACCCTGTCCTGCAGTTTACTCAAACAGGTAAGGAAAGGTTTGGGATCTTTTTTTTTTGGGAAGTGAAATGTTGGGGTGATGTGTTTGGGGATGAAATTCCTTCCTGGAATGAGCAGTCTGGTCCTGAAAACTCTGCTCTGGGGTTGTTTTTCAGGGAGAAAATGGGTTTATTAAGGGAATTTTTTTTCTAAGGAAATCAATATTGATAAATACGTTTTATTTAAGTGATAAATGTAAAATAAACACAGAAATAAAACTCTTCTCCACAATTCTGACTCCAAATCCGCCTCTGGATCCTGAGGCTGGGGTTAAACTTCCTTGGATCCTGAGGCTGGGGTTAAACTTCCCTGTCTTTAAGCGTCAGGAAAGAGAGGAGAAGTTTGGCTTCCATTTTCAATATCTCTGCCAAATCCTTGTCCCTGGCCCCGCACAGGACACCCAAAATCCCAGCTTTTCCAAATTATTTGGGGTGGATTCGAGCTGGAATGAGTTCATTTTAAGCACAGGGTGATGATACAAAGGATAAAAGGACCAAGATGTGTTTAAACTGCAGAGAAATGAGCCAGAATTCCATGTCCAGGGAATTCTCTGTGCCATGGGAGTATCCCAGTTTTCCCTGCCTGGAGCAGCTCCTCATTCCCAGGGGAAGGGGAGCACAGGGTTCCTGTCAGGCAGAAAAGGCCTTTTGTGTTTAACCTCAACGAGAATTCCCTGATCTCCTGGATCCCTGGCAAACCTCATCCCTGCGGAAAGCTGCCTGTTATCCACGTCCTGGAAAAACTCTGGAATATATTCCTGGATTCACTGCCTCTAAAAACACAGCCGGTGCTCGTTCCACAAATCCCCGTCCTGCTCGGAAGCGAAACCCTGCCTCAATTCAGCTGCCACCTGGATTCATTTTTCCCTTTTTCCCGGTCTTAATTCCATGTTTTCCGCAGGCTTCCGGGAAGAACCTGAACCTGAACGATGAAAGCCAGCACGGGCTGCTGATGCAGCTCCTCAAGCTCACCCACAACTGCCTGAACTTCGATTTCATCGGCACCTCCACGGACGAGTCCTCGGATGATCTCTGCACGGTGCAGATCCCAACCAGCTGGAGATCAGGTGATTCCTGCAGGAATCCTCAGCATCCCGCCTGGAAAATGCTGGCACCTTCTGATTTGTCAGAAATCAACCTGGCCGTGCAAAGGCAGAGGTTAAACCCAGCCTTAAACCCACCTAAGTCACTTTTGGGGTTTTAGCTCGCTTTTAAAACCCTTTTTCCCTTCCAGTCTTTCACCTCCCAGTCCAACCACCAGGAAAACTGGAATTTTTTTTGGAAAAAAATAGGGCAGAACTTGGCACCTTTTTCCCACATCCTGCTGTTCCCAGCAGGCATTTGACAGGCACTTGCACAGATTGTGTTCCTAAAATACCTTCCTGTCATCTTCTCCCAGTTCCCAGCACCAGTGGGTGACTTTATTTCTAGGAAAGGCATTTGCGTTAAAAATACAAAATCCTGGGGAAATTTTCTTGGAATTGTGGCGCTTTGGTGTGACAAATCCATGTGCCATGGGTGGTAAAATAAGGATTAGACCTGGGGAAGCTGTAAATGGAGGTAAAATCCTCTTTTCTCTTGCAGCATTCTTGGATTCTTCGACCCTTCAGTTGTTTTTTGATCTTTATCATTCCATCCCTCCTTCGTTTTCTCCTCTGGTAAGTCCAGGGTTTATTTTCCTTTATTTTAGGATTCATGTGGGAGATTCCCTGGAGGTTCAGGTGCCCCAGGTTGTGCTGAAGTGTCCAAGTGCTGCTGAGAGTTTTGAAGCATCTACAGGGTTGGATTTTCCCTAAAAACACTTTTTTTGCTGGAATTCCAACCTCCTTTCTCCTCACACAGCTTGGAATCTCCTGTTTGCTCATCCCCTTGAGGGATGTAGCCCCTGTTATTCCCAAACCAGATCCTAAAACCACACCAGGAGTAGGGAGCAAGCCTGGGAAGACCCCAAGGAATGAAATTTCTCCTTCCAAACTAAGCCATGTCCCACTGGGATGAAAGGGCCAAGCGCACAACTGAGCTAAAAGTCAGATTATTGCTTCTGGAAAAATAAAACAAAAATTGGCCTGCCAGGCATTTATGTCGGTGATAAATATTTCCCATGATTAGAGCTCAATGAAAACAAAGCTGGGAGGGAAGGGCCTTCAGAAGGAATTGTTCCACGGAGACTCCACTTATTCTGGTGGAGGGTTCATGGCTCATCCTGGATTTCGAGCCTCAAACGTTCAGGAGAGATTTGAGGTGTGAGACTCCTTTTTTTGAATGGAAATGTGAAATGATTCCCTTGGGATCAGTGATTGGAGTCCCCATCCCTGAAGGTGTCCAGGGAAGGCCTGGACGTGGCACTCGCTGCTCTGGGCTGGGTGGGGATCCAAGGTTGGACTCTGGCCTTGGAGGGCTTTTCCAACCTCAGGAATTCCACAATTCTGGGGCTTTAGGGATGGAGCTGCTCCTTTGGGTGCTGTAATTTTTCTCCGCTGCGGAGATGAAGGATGTTCTGTCCCCGAAGCAGCACCAAACCCCAGTCACTGCTCGTGTCAGGAGGGGAAAACCCCTTCATGTCCTGGTTCTCATCCCTGTTTGTGTGTTTATTCCCGTTTTCCTGCGTGCTGGCAGGTTTTATCCTGCTTGGTGCAGATCGCCTCCGTGCGTCGCTCCCTCTTCAACAACGCCGAGCGGGCCAAGTTCTTATCTCATCTCGTGGACGGAGTGAAACGGATACTGGAAAACCCCCAGGTGAGTATTCCAGGTGGGAATTGAGGCTCTGCGTCCTCTTCATCCCATTTCATCCCCAGAAATCCATCTCATGTCCCTCCTGACTGTGGATGTGGGCACTTGGCAAAGGGGAGAAGGGTCTTGCTGCTTTCTCCCATTTCCCGCCATTCCAGCACCGAGGGCGGATATTCGGAAAAATTTCTCCGTTGGGAGAGTATTTAAGGGCTGTCACCTCCCCTGGAAGTGCCCAAAAACCAGTAAATGTGGCAGTTCCAGACTGGTTTCATGGGCAGAGCTTGGGAGCTTGGGTTTGTTCCCGGGGCTCTTTCCCGCCCTGTGCGGTTCCGCGGCGATCCGAGGCTCTGGCAGGCGGCAGCCGAGCCGTCCCTGAGTCCCCTTTTCCTTCCGTCCCCGCAGAGTTTGTCAGACCCCAACAATTACCACGAGTTCTGCCGGCTGCTGGCCCGCTTGAAAAGCAACTACCAGCTGGGAGAGCTGGTGAAGGTGGAGAACTACCCCGAGGTGATCCGGCTCATCGCCAACTTCACCGTGACCAGCCTGCAGGTACTGCCCTGCCCTGCCCTGCCCTGCCCTGCCCTGCCCTGCCCTGCCCTTCCCTTCCCTTCCCTTCCCTTCCCTTCCCTTCCCTTCCCGTTCATTTTTACCCCAAACCCAGTGACAGAATTCCATGTGGATCATCCTGTGGTGATGATGATAATTCCCATTATTCCTGAATGGAATCTGGGGGGGAAGGCTGAGTTGTTGCCCTGCCTCCAGAGGCTTTCCATATCCTAGCAGGGGGAAAAAAAAAAAAAAAAACCACCAACTTGTTCAATCAGGTTTATTTTTAGAATTCTGTCTCGCTTCACTCATTCCAGTGCACTCAGAGGGGTTGGGAGTAATTGGAATATCGTGGATATTCCCACTGCGTTTTCCAGCGCTGTGTGCAGCTCACAAGCACAGGAGGGGGTTTAAAAAATTGTGGAGCTCGGAGAATTCCTTTGTTCCGTTGTAATTCCTGGGAAGCAGCTCGGGGCTGTGCAGCGTGTGGGAACTGAGTGAGGCCTGGGGTTGGAGGCTCAGCTCCGTGTCCTGGGAATTTGGGATTGTCTCCCAGTGATCACGGAGTGCTGATCCTGGTGTGCCCTGAAATTCCTGGGTAATTTGGCAACCAGGCCTTGGCCAGGGGAAGGTGCAACGAGCTGAGCTTTAAACCCCTTCCAGCCCAAATTCTGTGGAAAAAAGTCGAGTCAAACCACACAAATTACATCTCCCTGGTTTGTTTTCCTTCTCTTTTCCCTCTGGAAGCACTGGGAATTTGCTCCCAACAGCGTGCCCTGAAATTCCTGGTTAATTTGGCAACCAGGCCTTTAAAGGCCTTGGCCAAGGGAAGGTGCAAGGAGCTGAGCTTTAAACCCCTTTGAACCCGAATTCTGTGGAAAAAACTTAAACCAAAAAACTCAAATTATATCTCCCTGGTTTGTTTTCCTTCTCTTTTTCCTCTGGAAGCACTGGGAATTTGCTCCCAACAGCGTGCCCTGAAATTCCTGGGTAATTTGGCAACCAGGCCTTGGCCAGGGGAAGGTGCAAGGAGCTGAGCTTTAAACCCCTTCCAGCCCAAATTCTGTGGAAAAAACTTGAACCCAACAACACAAATTACATCTCCCTGGTTTATATTCCTTCTCTTTTCCCTCTGGAAGCACTGGGAATTCTCTCCCAACAGCGTGCCCTGAAATTCCTGGGTAATTTGGCAACCAGGCCTTGGCCAGGGGAAGGTGCGAGAAGCTTTGAACCCAAATTCTGTGGAAAAAAGTCGAGTCAAACAGCACAAATTTCATCTCCCCGGTTTGTTTCATTTCTCTTTTCCCTCTGGAAGCACTGGGAATTCTCTCCCAACAGCGTGCCCTGAAATTCCTGGGTAATTTGGCAACCAGGCCTTGGCCAGGGGAAGGTGCGAGAAGCTTTGAACCCAAATTCTGTGGAAAAAAGTCGAGTCAAACAGCACAAATTTCATCTCCCCGGTTTGTTTCATTTCTCTTTTCCCTCTGGAAGCACTGGGAATTCTCTCCCAACAGCGTGCCCTGAAATTCCTGGGTAATTTGGCAACCAGGCCTTGGCCAGGGGAAGGTGCGAGAAGCTTTGAACCCAAATTCTGTGGAAAAAAGTCGAGTCAAACAGCACAAATTTCATCTCCCCGGTTTGTTTCATTTCTCTTTTCCCTCTGGAAGCACTGGGAATTCTCTCCCAACAGCGTGCCCTGAAATTCCTGGGTAATTTGGCAACCAGGCCTTGGCCAGGGGAAGGTGCGAGAAGCTTTGAACCCAAATTCTGTGGAAAAAAGTCGAGTCAAACAGCACAAATTTCATCTCCCCGGTTTGTTTCATTTCTCTTTTCCCTCTGGAAGCACTGGGAATTCGCTCCCAACAGCGTGCCCTGAAATTCCTGGGTAATTTGGCAACCAGGCCTTGGCCAGGGGAAGGTGCAAGAAGCTGAGCTTTAAACCCCTTTGAACATGAATTCTGTGGAAAAAAGTCGAGTCAAACAGCACAAACCATAACTCCCCGGTTTGTTTCCCTTCTCTTTTCCCTCTGGAAGCACTGGGAATTCGCTCCCAACAGCGTGCACTACCTGCTGAGCCTGTGGCAGCGCCTGGCTGCCTCCGTGCCCTACGTGAAGGCCACGGAGCCGCACATGCTGGAGACCTACACCCCCGAGGTGACCAAAGCCTACATCACCTCCCGCCTGGAATCCGTGCACATCATCCTCAGGTGAGGCGATCCCGGGGCTGGCAGCGCTTTTCCTGCTGCTGGGAAAGCTGGGAAAAGCTGGGAAAGCTGGGAAAAGCTGGGAGAGCTGGGAAAGCTGGGAGAGCTGGGAATGTTCACCTGGAGAGGACACGGCTGAGGGGGGAGCTCAGTGCGGCTTCCAGAGCCTAAAGGGGCTCCGGGAGAGCTGGAGAGGGATTTGGGATGAGGGATGGAGGGACAGGACACAGGGAATGGCTTCCCACTGCCAGGGTTGATTAGATGGGATATTGGGAAGGAATTCCTGGCTGGGCTGGAATTCCCAGAGCAGCTGTGGCTGCCCCTGGATCCCTGGGAATGTCCAAGGCCAGGATGGAGCAGCCTGGGATGGTGGGGG
>VXAD01008940.1:262-53200 GCA_013399195.1 Dicrurus megarhynchus | reverse complement strand
GTAAATAATTTTCTATTACTGCAGAGGCTGAGAACTCCAAGTTGTGCAGTATTGAACATGCTTCCAATCAGGGTGTAGCACAACATGCAAATCCTTTCTGTGGAAAAGTTGCTTCTTTTTGGTCTTTTAGCTGTTCTTGAGGGAAAACAATGTTGTTCATCATTTCTGCTGTCAAACAAAAAGCATGTTGACATAGGAACCTCTGGCTTCACTTTTACAGAAGGGTACTGAGAAGATGCTGCCAAGAGGCTCTTCTGTTACAGCGAGCTGGCTGCATTTATCCAGCACACCACGGGCCTGAGTGCCACACTGTGTGTGCAGCACAGCACAGCACAGGGCTGTGCCTGCACATTAACTCCTCTGCATACAATGCTCTGCTAGATGGGACCAGGAAATGGTAGGGCTCGTTATGAGTCCCAAGTTCGGTTATTTTAGCTACTCTATGAAGAGAGTTGTTGTACAAGCACTGTGCATTACCTTTTAAACAAACTGGAAAGATCTTGCTTATCAGGAGGAGAACAGATAATGTATTATGTTGTTTAGCTTTTCTGGAGGGAAAAACAGATTGGGTGGGTCTTACAGCAGAAAAATTATTAACATATTGTAAACCTACTTTCTGTATTTCTTTTTAAGGTAAGATAGAACGCCAGACAACTGAAACAGGCAATAACAAGTCATACCAAGCTGTTGAAACCCTGTTAGAAGCTATTAAGCTCAGCCAGAACCATGATCAAAAATATGAGTAAGAATCTAACTATATAACTTTGAAAAGAATTTAAATCATACGTGAATATAATTTGTAAATGGTTTTTTGAGATTTGTTCTGGTACCTCTGTTACGGAGGGTCTTTTGTGTTTTAGAGAATTTTATTTCAATAGAGAAGAGCTAGTGGATATTTATTCTTCTATTTAAAACAAATGATAAGAACATTTAAAAGCATTTTTTAACACTACACAGAAGTTACAGCTTTCTGTTCTATTTCCAAATTTGTACCCTATCTGTCAACACTGGGAACAGAGCTATCAATTAAACAGGAGGTTTATTCATATTTCAGAAGATGAGCTGTGGTCTGCCCCCTTCCAGATAACAGAAATCCAGCTTGAAAAGGTTAGCAGCCAGAAATAGTCAGAAGAGCAGAGGCAGAAGGAGCGTAGGAAATGTGTTTGTAACAGATATCAGGACAGTGACTTTGGCATTAGTTATCAGCCTAGAAGATGCCTGAAGAGCTGAGCCAAGACAGCCAATAAGTTCTGTCAAGCAGCTCTGATACACTGACTTTAGTTTTTTTTGTTTCTTGACCAGTCTAAATGAATAATGTGCCGTGTCTAGTTAGAGACAGTGTAAAGGCAGCAATTTACCTTGCTTGTTTGGGTATTCTGTTACTTAAGTTAATGAACCAGAACTCTGAATGTTGAAGCAGTAGCATAGTAATAAACCTCAACAAGCAGTCAGCATGATGGAAGATGGTGCAGAAATGGACTGTGGTGAAGTTTTACAAGTTTAATTTGCTACACTCTTATTTAATTTGCTACCATCTTTCTAAAAGAATATACAGCGACATCAATGGACCATGGCTTTCTTGTTTTAGAGAACTTAACATCCTGATCACATTTGTAAGCCCTGTGGTATCTGTGGGATTGTTTAATTAAAGTTGTTTCTTGATGTCTCACATCCTTTTTTGTTAGCAAGACTAGAAATTTAACTAAATTGTTGCCAACCAAGCATTGAATTTGCCATTTTCTCAGTTAGTTTGCTCAGTCTTTAACTATACTCTGACTTTTGTATTTTGCTTTACACAAATTGTACTAAAGCTGGAATTTATTGTACTATTTAAACAACCAACTCTGTGCAATATGAATCTGTCCAGAATAGTAACGATGTGAGCAGGAGTTTGTTGCTATGCTTGGGGGAGTTAATTCATAGATGAGATCTGGAGAAATCTGCAGAGCCAGGAGGAAACCACATAAAAGAACTGTTATAAACCTATAGGGAATAGAAACATTGGAGAAATTCTCCAGGTATAGTGATTTTTAGCAGGTTAAGGGGAGTAATTCTTTCTTACTAAACATTTGTAATTTATTTATGGAATATTTGTTTCAAATAATGCAAATTATATTTTATATACTGTTAAATCAAGGTGTTATTTGTTAAGCACACCATAGGGATGTTTTAGACTCACATGACTTTAAAACAGGATGCCATGGCTTTCTGAAAGAAGATGCATTTAAGGTAGATGATGGGGGCTGGATGAACTATTTATTTGGTGAGGTATCTGGCTAGTCTTGTGCAGGAGTCAGATTGTATCATGGTAATGCTTACTTCGATAGCAAAGTTGAGTATTCTGTGTGTTGTTTCTTACAGGTTAATAAGACGGTCATACCTTGAAATAGCACTATTATATTTGTATTTTGCCACAAATAATGAGGATGTATCACAGACAGATGAGTTGGTGCCTTCCAAATCAAGTGTATGTTTTCTATCTTTTGGGTAGTGGCCTCTTCAAAGCGGGAAATATATATTGTGCACCTTGCCATATTATTATTTGCAGTGACTTATAAATCATACTGATACTGAAAGTCCTCCTAGAAAAATCACACAAAGAAATCATATAATAGAATTTGATCTTGTTTGATGTTATCTCTCATGTTTATTGCATTGAATGATAATATTTAAAATATTTTTCTGTATGAAATAGGAAGACAAAACCAACAGTGTTTTCATTTCCGATTATATATGAATTAATTTGTACCTTGCAAAATATACTTAACATTCAAACCTGTTTTTTAAATGCTAACTTCAGCAGATTTCAATTTTTCCATACAAATATGAATGACAGCATGAGAAATATAAGTGCCTTTAACCACATTAAAGTTCCTACAACCCATAGGTGGAAAGTAAAATGTGTAAAATTAGAGAAAAGAGGTAATTAAGATTCCAAAAAATGGAATATGATAGCAACACTGTGTACAGTAGTGACCAGAGTATAAGCTGCTCTGAGAAAACTTGTTCTAGGAGCAGCCAATTAGCATGCTCTGGATTATTTTTTCATTTTTAGTAAATAATCCATGGATTTACAGTCAATGCCAAGTTTACAACTTACAAATAAAAAAATTACTTTATAAGTTGGAGGACTTTTTTCTATGTTTAGAATATATTTTACCGTAATATATTTAGAATCCTGATTAGGAACTGGTGTATAATTTTAGACCTCTTCTGGAGAACTCTCTTCTGACGAGGCTGTGAAATCAGAAGTCTACAAAGCAAAAGCCTGGATTGCAATAAGAGCAGCTACACAGGTTGGTGCAATATTCTAAAGATGAAATTTTTTTTTTTTTAATTTCGTCTTATTCTACTTACACAAGCAAACAAGGCAATGCAAACAAGAGTATTAAGGTTTCCTGAAATTTCTGGCATGCGTCTTTTTTAATAAAATTAAAATGGATGCTGTCTGAATAGTGCATTTAATCTCTCTTGGACAGATCTGACTCTGTTTACCTCAACTTTGATTCAGTGCAAATAAAATGGCACATGACCTGATATGTGTGCACATGTATTTGACATGTGGGCAGACATCAGTGGCATCCAGATGAGGATATCTGATTTGAAATCACTTATGTAGTAATTAAGCTGTCAGCAGTAATAATTTATTTAAATATAATGTGTACCTTAATGTCAGAAAGAAATATTTTCCTAACTTTAAAAAATATGGTATGTTTAATAATTAACTTTTTGTCCTCATCTTGTTACTCTAAGATTTTAAAATCTATATAAGTTTTGTAGTGAATTAGTCCCAAATAAAATAAATGTTATTTTTAGGTCAGTGAAGCTGTCCTTGCTTCTCAGCTGTTGGTTGGAATGAAGAGTGTTAAAGAACAGAGCATGAAGGATGAAGTGCAACAGAAAATCCCAGAATTTGCTTCTATGGATCTTTTTTCTTCATACAGAGATTTCATATCTGGTATTCTTTTATACCTAGTAATATCAGAAAATTAAATAAATAATAAGCTATATATGCCATGAAATCTCGTAATATTTAATATCTAGTTTTCATTTATGAAAAATGATAAATCAGTTTTGGAAAGTAAAACCAAAATCCTCATCATGCATAGCAATACAAAATATTAAGTAGAGACCTTATGGGTTTTTAAATATCAGCCCGTGCATGTGTTCAATATGTTAAGAAAAATTGATTGGTTGCACACCGTGGCTTAGAAAGACAGAGTGCACATATTGCCGTCATTTTGGAAAAACAGATGGCCCTTTGTTATAGGACTTCCCCAGACATATAAAGTGGATGTTGGCCTCCCTATCAGTCATCACTGTTTTGTTTTGTTTTGTTTGTTTTGTTTTTTTCCAAATATTGACTTATAACTGATTTCTTTCTCTAGGTATATTAGCTTTCCCTTGGAGACTTTCAGTTTTACTCTTGATTTTGCAAAGAGATGTTGGTGTTGAATAGCTTGTCTCTCCCTGCATCATCCCCCAAAAAACCCAACCCAGACAATGAAACAAAAACAAAGCCGCAAACAACAAAACCCACAAAAACTAACAAGCCCAAACTCTTGCAAAGTTTTCTGCCTGGGTACTGTGTTCTAAAAGTCAAAGTCAGTATAATAAAATTTTCACCAATGGATTATTATTTAGAGATACTTCCATTAGCTTGATAGAACTTTGCCTGATTTATTTCCGACTTCTGCATTTAGTTTTCAGCTAAAGGAGCTGATGAATGGAACTTTTTGATGTAAAAACCCCAACCGTGAAACTAGGAATTCTGCAATAGTGATTGCTAGATGTTATAAAAATGCTACGGCAAAATATTCATGTTTATTTTTAAGCCAGGAACCGTTAATTTAGTGATAAAATTTTGGTTCAGTGGCTTAATTTCAATTATCCCAAGTGACTGACAAAGACTGAATTGCTCTGCTTGATATCTGCTGGCAAAGCTGAGCCATGTCTGCTTACAGTACAGTGTTTAAACATATGTGTTTTGATTGGTTTATGAAAACCAGTGTTGTATGGTAAGACTTTCCATCAGATTGTTTTGTACTAGCTCCATTTGCTTATAATTACGGATAATTTTTTCTTTTAGTAAATACAGCAGGTGTTTCTCCTGATAGTTCTGTTAGCCAACACAAAGAAGAATAGAAAATGTAGAAAAGCAATAGTAGGCCAAAATACAAAAATGTAAATTGAAATGTAAATAATCAGCATAACACACTAAATATTTTCTGTAAATCTCTTAGTGAAACACATATTTAAGTTTTCATCTGTAAGACAATGTGGCCATTTAAACTTTTGGCATTGACAGTGAAATGTCAGGAATAATAGACATTCAGATTTTGTAGAAGCACTCATAATTATTTTCCAAAAATGTACTGTTCAGAATCACTATAGCATAATGTTTATTCAATTTGGAGCAAGAAACAGAGCACAAGAATTGTGCTTTTGAGAGAGCCATGTGCTAATGCAGTGAAAAACAGTATTGAATATAAGCAGTGATGTAGTGATATCTATACCGATAATTTTTTCCTCTTTCTGCATAAGTGCAACTTTCAGGCACCACAAAGGAAAAGATTATCTTTTGTTTTATTTCACAGTTAAGAATATATTGAAAAGGTGCTTAATATCTAAAAGGGACAAACTATTAAAACTAACAACGAACACTTCAGAGTACCTAACTCTTCTGAGTTTGGGTCAACATAACTGGGAAGTTCAACTGCCACAGTTATGACTGATGACTCCTTGTGTTGTTTCCATTTAGTAAATATCTTCTATTGAACAATATGTAGAAATAATGGTTTTATATTCAAATGCAGAGAGAGAGAATGCACTTGGCTCTCTACCCCTTTAGAATTTCTTGCAAGGACCAATACGGTTCCTGCCCATGATCTGAGAAAAAATTTCAACTAATTTTAAGGCTATTTACTATTTCAACTCATATTTAAGCAGAAGAGAAATAATTTTTGTTGTATGAAAAATGTAACCAGTTTCACAAGTTGTACATCTAGCTGCAGATTAGTCAATTCCAACACAATGCAGAAATAGCTTTTGAATTTCAACCACTTCATGTGTGTTCTTGAACTCTTATTGGAGTTTCAGGTGGATACAATGTTGTCTCTGAAAGTCCGGAAGCATCTTCTACTGAAAATGAGCAAATTGTAGAAGACAAGCAGAGTGAAAGTGAAGGAACAGAAAGTCCTGCCAGCGAGGCCAGCCAGAAGAAAGATGCAATAACATGGGTTCACATACTTCGCTACCACAATCATTTAAAAAGAATTTATAACACAAACCTATCTGGTATGTATTTTTATTTCTTTCTAGAAAACTGCTGTAGGTGAGATATTGTTTTTGAGGGCAAACAGTGTCAGATTGAAAGGCTATTGTCTGAAATACCCTAATTTTGAGTTCCTTTAAATTGTATAAATGTGAAAAAGTCTTCATGAAAGTCAAGATTTATGTCAGTTTACAAGTGCTGCAAGTGCACTAAGATATTACTACCTTTCTTTGTAGGATGTAGTATCCTGCACAAGGAAGGCCTCCCTCAAAACTTAATTGTTATTACTACATCTGAAGCATTTCTAAAAAATCCATAATCTATTTTTATTTTTAGTTCTAGATAGATTAAACTTAAGTCACATCATAAATAAATCTGTTCAGTGTGAGGTTCTGTTTTGGAGACCTGAGTGCAGTGTATATGGGAAGGCTGAGCGTTATTGAATGTGTTTTGACTGAAACCCCAGATGTGATGTACATGCTTGGGTTATTTCACTGTAAACAGAACATGGTAATAGGTAGGACCTTTCAAACAGAGTAAGAATCCATTAATTACTAGGCCCTAATACTATGCACCTACATGTGATGGCCAGATTTTGGATATACAAGTGATGAACCAATAGGTGAGAAGAGTACTGCACTGTACATATAGGTGTTGTTTAGAGGGAAACCTAGCAACTCTGAAAATAATAATTCCTTGGGCTGGGTTTTCTCCTTGCAACACCAAATGAAAGGAAAGTATTCTGGCTCACCACAGAACTGTAAGGACAGTAAGGTGTCTACAAGTAGGTGTCAAAATGTGCATGTAAATCTCAGCTTTAGTTATCAGTGATGGAACCTTGGGGGCAACTCAGCTGATCAGCCCCCAGCTGTCTAAACTGGGGTCTTAAGAGCTCTTAAAGCTTATTTTGACCATATTGAAAAAGTATGTGTTTATTCTAGTGGATGATTAGGCATCTAGTGAACATACTGGTGCTTACACACCTGAATTTAAGTACCTACACCTCAAAATTACACCTCCCGTTTCATGCTACTTTATAATGTCTGGACAGAGTTTGCTTCATTACCTGATCACTGGTGAAAAATTACAAATAGTGTAAGCTAGTCATATTTAAGGACAATCAGAATAATTGTTGGAAATGCATTTATTTGATATTGAATCTATTTACATATTTTATGTAAAAAATCTATTAATCTAGAGTAGCTGTAGTAACTTAAATTTGAATGGCAAATGTATATAAAAAAAAATCTCTTTTAAAAACTGCCCCTAACCTAGGACCTAGATCACTTTCTGGAAGAGATGGACACCTTAGTTTGATTTCTGACACAGGAATTGTTCTATGCATAGCAGAAATGCATTCCTTTCTTGAAAAGAATTTGATTGAATATTCAGCGTGTTGTCTTGAGAATTTTCCAGAAGAACTACATGATGTAGAAATGCCACTCAGTGGTCCAGCTGGTTCTTCAGAGGTACTGATGTTCTTTCTAATATTTCAAGAATATTATACTGGTATTTAATTCAGATTCTCAGTAGTTCCAATGGTGATATTTCTGGGAACACTATGGAAGAATGAAATTATTTATGCAGAGGATCAGTACAAAACCAAAATCCTATGCAAGCAGTGAATTACATAGTTAACAAATGCAAATACCCTTGCATTATTCATTCCTGCAAAAATAATCTCAATCCCATAGCCAGTGTATTTAGACCCTAGATGATTAGGCAGAATGATAATTAAAAAGGTTTTTTTTATTAGTTAATAAAGTTGGCTGTTATTCAGTAGGGCTAAGGTTTTAAATCTTGTAAATCTCCATGTTTCATACCAAAAATGTCCTGATGTTAGTTTTGCAATTTGTAGGTACAAATCTCTACATTGTTAATTTAGTCTATAATAAAAATAAGATTTTCAAAAAATATGTAAGTTATCTTTTCTCAAAATTTCTTGAAGGTCTTATATGCCAATTTTTTTCACCGATTATCAGCTGGCTAGAAAATCAACCTTTTTAGATCTCTGGCTTGTGAGCAGCCTATTTAAGCTTTCAAATGTAGGCAACTCAGAATATATTACTCAGATATATCTTGAATTAGAATTCTGGACTCTACACTGACCGTGGCACATGTTTTGAACATTGAATGAAATTTTTTTTTGAAGATCCAGTGTAAAAATAATTGCCTTCAAAATTTCTTGATCCCACTTCTCAAATTAATAATTATTCTAATACTAAAAATTAAAATGATAGATCATTCTCTGTGACTTATTTTTAGCTATTGTATTCAGTATTAGATGGAGACAGGGGAGCCTTGAGGAGGGAGAACTTGGTATATTATAAAAATGAATAAAAATACTTCTATGAAAGTAGCTTGTCTAGAGTTGGTGAACTTTCTGCAGTGTTGGACAGCATATCATTACTCATTTCCCAACAAAGAGCTGACTGTGCCACTGAATAAATTGTAAATATATGGTATGTGACATTTGTAACAGCCATCATATATCAAAAATTATTTTACTCTGTCTGCTCTTTTTTTGACATAATTAGTATTACAGTGTCCTAGAATAATAAGCTTCAGAGCTCACTGTCATGTTCGTGACGGGTGCAAGCTGCATAATCATATGTTAACTTCACTGTTGTAGACAGCTAACAAGCATAAAGCTCTTACTTTTTTAATTCTAAGCTTCATTGATTTTTATCACAACATTTTTAGAAGCTTTAACTATCCCAAAGGTTATAGATGTTACTTTAAAAATGTAACTGTAATTTATTACTGTGAGTTTTAACAGTACAAACAGATACACTTTTTGAAAGAATGAGTTCTGTGTACGAAGTTGTTTCGCTTACATCTATCTCTGTATTCTGTTTTTGACTCTTGAAGGTTTTTTCAGGTCTGCTGACCAAAGAATCCAAATTACATTAAGTTTTTAATTAAAATTCTGTGCCCTGTTACATTTTGCATGCTTGTTTTTTATTCTGCTCCATGATAGTAAGTAGGACTGGAAATACTTAACTAAGACAGTTTGTTGTTTTCAGACTTTTGAGAAAGTTGAATAGACAAATATTTATGTATGTAATTCAGCAACCCACCAGTTTGACAAAAGCAGTTGTAATGTCCTTCTTCAAAAGCATTCAGTATGAATAGAAACCCAAAAGTTCAGTGAAAAAAAACAAACATAACACACATTTTAGAAAGAAATATATAGCATAAAATGGAATTTTAAGAGCTCTATTTCAGGGGCACAGCACAAATTAGGTTCTTCCCACATCCATATATGTGTTTTCTCATAGTTTTGTTCACAGTCCATGCTAGCAGGATAGTGGGTGATTCATTAGTGAATGTAGAAGAGGGCTGTAGTGGGTGGGCTCTCTATGCACACCTCATGGCTTACCATGGGTTATGGCCACTGAAGGCACATCCGTGTGCTCAAATGCGTGACTTCGGCATGTTATCATTCATCGTTACCTTCACTTCTGCTCAAGTTTGATGTGGGTTGGTAATTGGCTTAATGGTGTAAGATTAAGTTACTGTGAAAAATCCGTCTTCTGCTCACTTGGATTTACTGCCCTGTAGTGGTCATGAGCTGAATTTTCTGTAGAGAAAGTAGGTAAAATTCTCCATTTTTTTCAGCAATGAATATTCAAAATTTGAAAAGAACTAACTCCCCAGGCAGCTGTTTTCAGTGTCCACATTTTGGAATCAATGATGGAGACATTAAGGACCTTTTCAAATAGCTTCCATATTCCCTGAAAATGCGACTGTTTGGCCAGTGTTCTTTGCATATCTGTGCAATACTTTAGAAAGTAGAGATGGTGTATTACTGTTCAGCCTTTGAAACAAATATTTCACCATTTTAAGAAAAGTTTTTTTTCATGAATGAATGTTGGCTGACAGTATTCCTGCATTAATTCCCTGGTAAATGACAGCCAACAGTAGCTATTTGATGAATGCCATGCTAATGTTCCATATGTATTTTATTAAATACAACAAATCCTCACAAATTAAGTGATTGAATTTTCAGCAGGTGTCACCCTTTGTTAGTTGCACAGCTGAGAAAACAGATAGGTAAACATAAATAAAGCATTATTCTAACCCTCAGAATACTATTTTAATTATCAATACGTATACCTGAAAAATTACTTTTTCAGCACTAAATTTTGTATGATCAGTATGCCAAATAATAGATTTGAGCAAAAACCATAATGCCATAATGATTCTAAGTCAAAGGCAACAATCATTGTGGCTGTGGGTGTCTCTGAGTCAGCCCACAGATCCTTTGTATTACCTTTAGAAATGTGTTTGAAAAGTCTTAACTTGGTAAAAAGGATACTTTTTAAAACTACCAATTTATCTAAATTATCATATATTTATGCAGGAATGAAAGTCATGCCAATTCCAGTAGACACTAGATTATAACAGATTTTTCCTGTTTCACTACTGAAAATATAATTTAAACCTTTTTTTTGTGTTTCAGGTGTCTCCTGAAGTTACTGAAATTACATCAGAAGTGTCACCAGTGAGAATAGCTTCTCCAGCTTCTGTCATTGCAGAAGAAGACAGGCAGACAGAAAGTAGGGCAGCAAGTGCTTCAAATAAGGAAATTAACATTCAGTGGTATATTCCTTCTGTGGCAAAGCCATCCAACGATGCAGAAACTAAGGTATAGCTAGGGCAAAGCAGTTCCTTAGGTGATGGAGCAAATTAAGTCTCATTTCCAATGAATATTTGTGTTACGAGTTACTAGCTTTTTAATTGAATTATACATATGCTGATAGAAAGAATATATTTACTCTGCTGCAAACCTGCTCTTTAGGAAAACAGAATGCCCTGATGGTTTTTTGTTGGCAGGCCAAAAAAAATCAGTGTTTCCCATATAGAGCTTCCAGGTTATACTATATTCATGCCTGTTGCAAATCCCTGATGTCTTTAAGACCTCCACTCTAAGTCTGGGTAGACCTGACTGATACATTTGAATGATAGTTTGGTGGGAGACTCTTGGAAAAGCAAAGATACACATATACAGGGAAAATGGGATTTTGTAAGCCTCATTTTCCTAAAAGATCAGACTGAACATGAAAGATGAAAGAGATGGGAGGGTTGCAGGAATGTGAGAGACTATGAAATGGAATTTGTTTTACCTTTACACATGGGAACAAATTGGAGGTAAAATTTCTGCTACAGCAATAAAAATCCATGATCTCAAACTTTTTGGCATAGCAGATCGGTGTCTAAATTTCTATTAGACCCATTTATCTTTATTAGGAAACTGATAGAAGCCCTGTGAAGTTAATGTAAATAATGTACCTTTTAATATGGTTTTTCAGGTTACTTTATCATGGCCATACAGATCAGTAAAGGACCAGAGACAACTCTTAAAACCAGATAATGCATGAATGCCATATTCTTGTCATTTTCCATATACTCAAAATATTCAGCTACCACTAGGAAGCATATTTTCAACCATACTAGTAAATTCTTGCAGTGAAAGATGAGAACATTCTATTTAATTTTCCTATATTGGTACAGCTTTATTAGATTGGTGAGTTACTCACACTTCATGGATTTAAACCTAGCATGATGACAGCCATGCATATGATTGACCAGGATCAGGAAAACGCTAGGATTTTGATAGTGACTCTATGGGGTATAGCTAATTTTCAAACCATAGTAATTATATCCAATTTAAATAATTAAATTAATTTAAAACCTATAAAAACGGAATGTAGTATAATTCATATGAAGTCACACACCCCTCTTTTTTGAAGGTCAGTTATCTAAAACTTCATCAGCACACTGTATCTGGTATTTATTATTCTCTTGTGTCACTGAAATAGCTCAGGACTACTGCATTACAGCTTACCCATTCCATCTCTTTCACAGGTTTTGTTGCTTTATGCTTATAATACAAACCCTGTCAAGATTAGCAACATCAAGATTTTCAGTTCAATGTCTGTGTTTTCAGGCCACTTGTGGATTCCATTGGCTAGGTAAATAATCACTGACTGTGTCCTGTTATTTCATGCTGTATTAAAGATCAATCAGCCATTTAGGATGAGAGAAAATAAAGTACAAAATATCAAAGAGCCGTAAATCTTTAAAAGCATTCATTTTTGCTTTTCAAAGACTTTTCACTGTAAAAACTGTAAGATGTCATACATAGTGTTAAACCCATCCAAACAGTTGCTTTTTCAATGCATTCATTAGCATTTTAGTTTTGATTCTTAAAGAACCAAGTAACATATGCTAATTATATTACACTGGTATAGCAGTGTAGCAGATCCAAGAAGCTCTCCCAGCAGTTATTCCCATTCTCTCACTGGATCACCTACTTTCTCCATCCCCTATTACAACTCTGAGAACTCAAGAATTTTTCTCAGTTGTAGCACCAGACTCTGCCCTTAGTTTTACATCCTATGGCATTTTTCATTATTTCTTCCTTTTCATTCATTTAGTCTTAAAATTTTTGGAACTGCTTAGTGGGTGGAAGGGAAGGAATAATGGGCAGCCTCTGCCACCCTTGTGCTAGTTGGATGAAAAAGCCTTTTCTTAGAGAGGCATCCCTAAAATAATGCTTCCCATTTTTAATGTAAAAAGCTAATGCATTCTATATCTCCACTTTATTAAATGGAAAACTTATTTTTGTAAAATTATGAGATCAGTCTTGAAATGAAAGAAAATGTAGAACCTAATCAATATGTAATAAAACCTAGGTCAGCTTAATTATAATCTGGAAACCACAAATATTATTGTTTTATAACAGTAATAATGAAAAACTTTGTCTTCCTTTAGAATTATTTCTTTAAGGGAGAAATTGTCTGATCTGAAGGAGCAAGTTGAAATATTGATGCAAGGTTCTAAGAGCTTTTCAACTTCAGTACCTACAAGTTTTCTTGAACAAAGTGAAACCTTGAAAATAAGTCCTTCAAATAAACCCAAAATGAGTGATGTGAAAGTGGATCTTGATGAAAAAACAGAAGTAAGAGAGAACAGTTCTGCTCTTATATATGTTTGACTTGATTTAAGATGTCTATTTTGGGGAAATAAATGACAGATAACTTGGAAGGCAGGCATAAAGGCAGACATTAAGCTTCCCTCACCTCTTTAAAGAAAAGTTGAAATGCTTTCACTCTTTATTTAATTTTTAACTTTCCTTATATATTGCTTGTCACTTTACAAAAAAACCCCAGGCATTTTCAATCTTCCACTTGAAAATAAAGGCTACCTCTTCAGGTACATAGATTTGAAAAACGATACCTGATTTATAGTAATCTACATCTGAAAATCCTTGGCAGTGTTTTAAATTAGCATGGTGATCAACCCAAAAGTGCTTTTTAAACATCAGTTACACATCTTCAATGTAAAATGGGCAGCGGTGGTTTCTGAAATAAGAACCTTCTAATAATATTTTTGAGAGAGGACCAAAAGTGGCACTGAATTTATTTTCATTTCTCTATGCCATCTTCCTCTTCTCTTTTTATTAGCAAGGCTGACTATGGTCCGCAAGCAAATAACTCTCCCCACATACACACACACAAAAGGTAATTTCAGAATTTTCCATGTGGTCTGCTTGAGATAATGTCATTGGAATAAAAAGTTGCCACAGCATAAGTGCTGCTTGATAAATGCCAAGGCAAAATAGACGTTTATTTTCAAAGTGGGAGACATTTATCATGTGACAGGATTCTCTTTATATCTATTATGTGAAATGATTAATGATGTAGAGGCTGTCATTTTGTCTGATGGATGCTGTGAAACAGTGACAATTGTGCACTGTGCCATTATTACGAGGCTGTATTTTGACCAGCTTGGAGAACAAATGATATTTTGGCCAATCAGAATTTTCAGGAGGGTAGACAGAGCTGTCCTTTAGTGGGTGTTTCTGATTACCTGAAGGTGTTTGCTCAAACTTTCATTAATATGTGTCAGTAATTGGTAAAACAATGTTTAGAATACTAATAAGATTAACACGCCATGCATTATACATGTATAAATATCATCTTGTCAGGGTGTTTGTTTATAATATCTTCAGTAAACACATAGCAAAAGTATGCTCAGTCACTGGATTTAAAACCTGAACCAGGGGCAATTTTGCCTCAGTAGAAACTGCAAGGTTTGGGTACTTGTGTTTGTATAGGAAACACAACTGTTTGTGTTGCAGAAAATTTATATTCATCAGCTAAGGTTTATTTTGCTGTGAATTCAATTAGAATAACCTAAAACTTGAATATTCTGAAAAATTTTGTAAGGCTGAGCCATCTGTTAGCTTATCGGAAGAGACTGATAGTCCAGCATATGTTTGTACTACACAGATAGTACACATTTTTCCTTGTTTTATACCATTAGGAAACTGCTAAAAGGTGTTTATCTGAAGTCAAAGCACTGTTGTCTGTTGTTCCAGCCCTGTCCTCGCCATTAACTAAGGTATGTTGTTCTCATTAAGGGTAAAAATCTGTTTTCTAGAATAAAACAATTGTTCAGTTAAACTGAAACATGGATTATACCACTAAGCATCTTCCCTTTTTTTTCTCATTGTTGGACTTTCTGTTTTGGTTTTATTTTATCATCTTTACAAATAAAATACAAATGTGCATGAGTACAAACTGTGAATATCTTCACTGTTCATTAAAATCAAGTTTTCATACGTGTAAAAATGTATTAAAAGGGGATTTTGCTCACAATGGTTAATACAGATTATCCACCACTCTCTGGTCATTGTTTACACAGACTCCAGTGAATTTCCATGATGCAATTGCCAAATGCAATTTCTTTCTATTCTTGCATTTTTGCAGTTCTTCAGGCTCGATTCTTCTATTTTCTTTAGCTTTCTCTGCCTTGCCCATGACATGTTTTGAGAGATAGCATGCCATTTTTTTGTCCATGCTGCCGGACAAAACATCTTCATCTTGTCATCCAGCACAGTCAGTATCCCAGAGGAGACTGTGGGAACTGGCCCATAGCAGGGAGCAGTGCTGTTCAGTGTTCTCAGCCACCTTAGGGGGATCAGGAAAGGACCACAGCTGCCAGGGCTCAAGGGACTCCATGGGAGATTCTGGAATCCACTGTAACATATCACTCCCTCAACTAATCCTCAAATATCTTGCCAGTAATTGCTCACAATGGAATGATAATGGAAAAGGCATCCCCTGTACTCTTCCAGTCAGATAGCTCTTCCTACCAGAAAAGAATTCTGAGTTTTATCTGAGACCAGTTGGGCTAGTGGGCTGTTATAGAAGAGAGAATCTGCAGTGCTGTCCTGTGCGTCCTGCAGTCCGGTACCTGAGTACACACCTCCCTTTAATACACATTGCACCATTCTTGCCAACCCTCGTTATCCATCCTTAAGTTCTCTCTCAAATGACTCCCAGACCTTCATATCACTCAGTCTGGCTTTATCAATGCATCAGAATATACCCACATCCATTCTGTAAAGCTGTACTTTTCAGAGTCCCACTGAAGTATCTTCCACGGTAGCAAGATTTGATAGATTCTTAGGGAAAGATACAGATAAACTTTCACAGAATCATGGAAACTTCCTGGAACTGTTTAAATGCTTGTGAATTCCTTTCACTTTGCCTGCTTCTATTTGTGGGTCTACAATGGAAGTGAAGGAGCAGATTTAGTGGTGCTCTTCTAGAAAGAATATGATGTTTGCTGCTCTGTTTTATTCTTGCTAAATTCCACAAGCTAAAATATTTCAACAGGTGGAACATCACAAAGCTTTTCATCACAAAGTTTCAAACACAAACTTCAAACTAAGATGCTTTCAGATATGGTAGTTTTGGTTGAGCAGCTGAAGCCTAATCCTACAAGATGCTGAATATCTTTGTTCTTCTCTGAAGCCACTAGAACTTGTAGGGTGCTCAGCACTTCATTATGTATAGCATATTTCAAAGTAGCATTTCCAAGCTTTCCTGTAAGTTGTATGTGTGCATTACCCTGTCTCAGCTAGAGACGGAAAGCTCAGAGAGGGGCTATGTACAGCATAGAATAGTACATTCCCTTTGTTTCCAAGCATGCAGGAGAAGGCAGCAGATACATTTCTTACAAGTAGTTTTTCACCATTTTCCCCCACCAAACACTTTTTTGTTGCTCATCTTCTGGTGAATTAATTGGACAAAGTCAGTTCTAATTTGTGGTCTTTGTCTTCTCATTGTCTGAGCCGTCACAGGCCTATCATGTTTCCACGTTGTCTTCTTTGATTCTGTTTTTTCTGTGTGTGTTTCTTACGGTGCTTTTGATTCAGCCCTGGATTATATTTATAAATGGAAAAAATGCATTTTCATTGAATTATTCATTTAAAATTATTTGATGCTTTGTGTTTTAAGAATAAAAAATTATCAGCCTGCTTGTTTTTAATGCTATTTAATGAGTAGCTATGTCCTTGAGGGAGATAAAGTGTAGTGTTTGGAAGCTCCAATCTTAAATGTTAGAAGTAAATTTATAAATAAAATAATTGCATTAAAAATTAGCCTCCCTAGGTAGCTTGTTCCAAGCTTCTCTTCCTTTAATTGTTTTTCTTGATACCTAAATCAGTTAAATAGTTCTCCATGTTCAATGGACACACAAACCAGTTTATCACTGTCCTCTTTTTCACCTTTTACTGTTAGCTCAATTCCTTCAATTTCTCATCTTAGGAAAAGCCTTCCAAATTAGTAAGCATTCTTGCTGCTCTTTATTTTACCTACAGATGATCACGATAAACTTTGTGAGCAAGACTGTTGATAAAGTTGACTCCCTTGAGACCTGTTTTACTAGTTTTCTGCAAGAGATGTCATTAACCACAAATTTATACTGAGGCAATAAGTATTTCTAACTTATTAATTGGTTGTAGTTCAGAAATCTGGCTTTATATGGAACTATTGGTATATATGTATATGTATATTGGTATATATGTACTTTTTGGTACCTCTAAGCTCAATAAAGTTATTCATTTGGTATTTTTTCTTTTTTTTTTTTCTTTCCAGATCCCATTTGATGTTACTTTGCAATCAATAACAAATTTGGAAGATATGTTTGATCTTGCCAATGGCTGTATAATAACTGAAGGAAGTCTTTTCAATTGGATCATTTGTCTGCTTCACTAACTGCTATTTTGCAATAACTTAATCAGTTATTAGCTGAATGCTACAGACTTAGACTTAAGTTCTAGTGTTAATGTAATGACTTCATTAATCACATCAGGATTTGACTCCTGTTATGTTTTATAATTTTTACTTTTAGCTTACTTCTAATTATTTGAACATTAATAGTTTTTTAAATTAAAATAATTTTTTAGAAATTAAATATTTTTAAAGTAGTTTCTTAATAGGAGGATTTTCTAGCTTTTCAATAATTACTTATTGTTTAGAAAATCTGAATAGGTTTTTAGCCTTCTAGCACCTGCTAATAGATATTCCTTTTTCCCTGAAGTTTTATTCTCATCAGCAATTTTAAAATTGCTTTTGCAGTTATCAAAAGTTGGTATTATTTCTGAAATTAAGAATTTTTGGGGGGCCTAAAATAATCACTGAGTTTGTTCTTTTATACATCTGTTTGGAAACTAGCATTTCAGGTTGTTGCGGGTGCTAGTGATCATTCAGATGTCTTCAGAGTTTCAAAGCATTTTTTTAAAAACAAACAAAACCCCTGCAACAAATAAACAGCTCCCCTCAACAAGGCAGCACAAAGAATAAAATGGTACAATACAGAATATTTTTTAAATAATTCTAAAAAGCTAAGGGAACTTAGCTCTCTGAATGTTGCTGTAAATATTATTTTAAAGTACTCAAGAAACACAAAGGAGTCCTAACAACAGCCACCTGAGGCAATATGCTTGAGAATTTGACATGAACAAGTGAGTTAGTGGACCAGAGAGGGGCCATGGCCCTTTGGTTTTGCTCACATCCCAAAGCCAGGCACTCCTTTGCTGTTTGTTTTGTTTGCAACAAACAGCAAAAAAACCCAGGACATTGGGCAGGAATCCTGTGAGACTTGCTCTATCACTAGTTATGTTTTTGTGTTGCCAGAAAAAAAACCAGCATTAATGGTTAACCATTCCTGGGTTCATTTTCTGTGAAAAATCCTTTCACTTCAGTCAGCATTCCCTGTACTGTAGCTGAGTGATAAAACAATAAACTTTTTTGAGCTATTTGGAAATTGCAGATTTACCTTGGCTTGTGCTTTTCAGAAAAATTACCTGGTTGAATGAAGTTTCTTTTAGGGAGGAAGAGGGAGAGAGAGGTAAGATTCAGCATAGTGACTATCTTAAATGTGATCAGTACAGGAAGAAAGGAAGTAAAGTTTTCTCCTATTTTTCTTCATTCCTATAAAAGAAAGAAGACTGGATATATTTGTGTTATGTGTAGCTGTTTAAAAGTTGTGCTGTTTTTTATTTTGTGTACTCTTTTCTGGAATGCCGTAGGTAGTCAGAAAATTAGAAGGATTATGATATAATGATAAAAAGAAAGGAAAAAGTGAGTAATTGATAGGGCAGTTATTTTTGCAAGACAATTTTAAAACTGAGTTAGTGTGATTATTTAACTCAGCTGCCTAACAGCCAGTTTGGAGGAGAGACTCCTCAGCATTATTCTTTCATTAAAGGAATTTGTTGTTCTGCAGTTGTTCAAAAAGCAGGAAAGATAAAAATTGACATTACTCAGTTTTCTTTTACAAGAAACAAGTGGGAAATGGCAGTTTTTAACAACAACAAAAAAAAGCTGTTCTGTCTTTTGTTGTGCTTCGTAAAAACTCTAAACCTATCTTTTTCTGTTTGGGGTCATCTTCAGGATTATCATAGGACTTTCATGCAGCTTAATTAATATTTGTAAAACATGCTGTAGCACCAGGTGAAAATGGAAGTGAAGTTCTATTGCAGACAAGGTGTTTTTTCACTGCTGCCCATCTGGACCTTGTTATAATTCCTTTACTTGAAAGAGAAATGTTAAATAAAAGCTTTACATATTCATTTAAAATACATTACTATACTTACTTTCTCATAATACATTCTACTTTTTTTTAAAGAAAAATATTATCCTGTAAGACAGCACAGTGAAATAATAACATTAAAATGTTGACTTCACTGTATCCATAGCAGCAGATTTTATTCTCATAAACACAGGATAAAGTATTCAATGCAGGTTTTAGAAGAAAACATTGGAGAAAACATTTTTCTTTTAGCAAATAATTAAACTCTTTAGTTAAAATCTGCTTGTAAGGAAGGAAGCTTATATCTGAATGTCTCCAGTAATTGCACAGAAAAAAAGTATAAAATTAATTGCAAAGTAAATGGTTTTCTTCGTTATGTATTACAGTATTTGGGTGGATTTTTTTCCTTACCAGCGAATGGAGACTAAAGCCTTCAATATGTGAAACCAGAATAAATTTGTGTCAGCACCATGCTGAATTAGATTTTCATAGAATACTTGTCTGTGTCACTGACTCCAAAATTAAAAAGGAAGAAGAGGAAGGAGGATTTTACTGTGCACAGGAAGACCTTCCTGCTATGGGAAGGTCTTCTCTATGATCTGCCCCATACAACAATGCCAAAGAGCTACTTACCATATTGACAGCTTTGAACCACCAGCATGTTTACCAATTCTTTTCAAATTTTAACTGAAATATTTCTCCATTCTACATCTGTGGAAGGAATGGATAGTGCTTCCCTATCTGATAAATCATGGGATGGGGCAAGGAGAGAGAGAACACTGCACGGAGAAATTGAAAGATTCTGAAAAGAATGACATTTTATCTTCAGTGCATCCCCTTGGGCGAGGGACAAGAAATACCTGTGCAGAACTAAAGGACAGTAAA
Organism: Dicrurus megarhynchus; assembly: GCA_013399195.1. Classification (NCBI taxonomy): domain Eukaryota; kingdom Metazoa; phylum Chordata; class Aves; order Passeriformes; family Dicruridae; genus Dicrurus; species Dicrurus megarhynchus. The sequence continues at coordinate 33,147 of VXAD01008940.1, read as the reverse complement.
AAGAAGTGTTTGGCATTTTAAAAACTATTTTGGTATTTTCCATTCTGTGAACTGAATGAAGCAAAAATGCTGAGAAAAAAACAGCTTCTGGTCCTATAATTAAAAATTGTATCATCAGGAACCTGCTAGAGCTCAAATTAAATTTGAACAGGGAGCTTAACATTGAAAAGTCTAAAAGGATTTTAGAATATTTCAGTTTTCAAATACTGTTTCAATATAGTTTTAAGTTATATTGCTGCCTTGAAAGATGTTGTATATTCAAGGCATTCACAGGATTTCTCATGCCTCCAAATATATAGTAACTTGAAATTATTTCTGGTTAAATTAATTTTATGATGTGGAAATCAGTAATTTCACACAGATTTATCCAATTGTATGTGACTGGTTTTTAAATTCCACTACAGCTCCAATTCACAATCATTTTTTGTTGTCCAAAGTAAATATCCATTTTTTGGATGACATCAATAACAAAATAATCCTAGTAATTACCCTCACTATGCCTCAGTTTCTTTATCAGAAGAGAACAGTAATCCTGTCATCAGTGAGGGATTTTACGTTTTCTGCATCAACAGTTGGAAAACATTTTCAGATCCTTGAATGAAAGAGGAAGGGTATTTATGTTATTCAATTGAGACACACTGTAAAGGGAACAGTCATTTGTTTCCAAATCCATTTTCAGTGAAATCCAAGAAGGAAGATTCTTTAAAAGAATAATGATGGAACTAGAATTAATTGTTAGCTAATATGCTGGACTAGTTAAGCCAGCAAAGAGATCCATTTATGCTTGCCAAAGGTTTTCTTTGAGTTACAAAGATACTGAGTACATCATTAAATGAGAAGTGAAAATATGAAGCATAGGTTAATCTTTAAAACAGAGTGGGTGAAAGGGTCCAGAGGCAAGTGCTGAAGTCAAATATTTACCATGGCAATTAAATTTTCTACTTTGAAACCCCAGAGATAATTAGAATTATTCTCATTTGTCTCCCATCTCAGCATGATTTAGGATTCTACTTAATGTGCATAGAAAAAAAGAAAGACTGTGTTGAAGCAAATGGCACCAGAACTCTCAGTGTGGAACCAGAATATGCTACCTAAGGAACAGTCACGAGCCCTATAGGCCTGTGTGGAGGGTGGAAATCTGTGAAGACATGGAGCACCTGCAGGGCTGCTTTAGCTCCTGGCCAGACTTCCAGAGTTGAAAAGAACATTTCAGCAGCCACCAAAAAATTTCAGTGTCCTAGGCAAAGCTCCTTGCTTGTTGGCAGTGATGCTTGCTTCATTCCTCATGGATCCTGGCATCATATAGCTACCATACAGCAGAAGTAGCAGGGAAAGTCAAGATTCTGTCTATCCTATGAAATTACTGTATACATTTTATCGTCCTACAATATGCAGTGTATTGATTAGCTCTGTTATGTTCCTATGATTCCACTACCAAATGGGATAATACCAAGTTTAAAATGGTTTCCAAACTGCTCTAAAACCCAATTATAACCATAAAGAAATTCAGGCCTTTTTTCCCCTAGTGTCTTGACTGGTCTTACTCCCCTGGAACTCTGTGGCTCATCCTTCAGAACCTAATGTCACTGTCCCTACAATGAAAACCTTGTTTATGGACAAAGAGGAAACCTATGTACGTTTAAAGGCAAAAATGTATTAGTGTAATTGAAATCTTAGCTTAATCCAAAAATTGTTATTAATCCTAACTGTTATTAATCCTAATTCCCTAATTATTATGGGAAAGGAAAGAATACTTCGATGTCCAAAAACTTGTAATAATAATAGTAATAATACAGTTAAAATTATCATATAAAAGGTTACTACTTTTCCCTCTCTTCACCAGTTTCACATTTCCACTGCTTTTACAGCCTTGCACAATTGCTGGGAATGCCCTGCCTTGCACAAGTGGCCTTTCAGCGACACCACCGCTCTGGCTTTAAGGGTTGGGCTTCTTGCTGCCGCCCTTTCCCCAAACAGGATACACCAACAACGTCCCAGTGGTTCCTTGCAAATACCAAGAACAAACACAGCACAGGCATTGGCGTAAAAAAATGCCAGTAAAGGTCCTATCAGCAGGAAAAACTGATTTAATTGAGGGCCTGTTAAGGAATGAAGCAAAACATGCGGATCATGTTTACTTCAAACCCCTCAAATTTTTAATTGTTCAACTTCAGGGCTTGTAAGGCAGGTACTCACCTACCTGTCTGTAACAGCAGTTATGCTCCACAGTGAGGAGATAAAGAAAAAAAGCCAGAGGATATGGTTGTGGTAAAGAAAAGGCTTTAGAGTCCCTGTACTGAAGCTAGAATGGGATAACAAGCATTGGCCTCAGAAGTGAAACATGACAGGTTTAGCAGCAAATTAGGACTATAAGATAGAGTGAGGGTAGAAGACTTGTAGGAATGCTATGGATCCCTTAACACTCAGCTGAGACGGCAGATGATTGAAGATTTAACTATGACTAATGACTGGTTAATGAGGATTAAGAGCTGCAATAAAGACATGATCCTCATTGCTGTAGGGAAATAATGGCATTTTGTGTAACAGTAGCATGATTTCTTTTCTCCTTTTTCCAAGTTCACTTATACAGCCTAGACATTAAATGAACTTGGAAAATCAAGACTCCATCCTAAAAGGAAAGTAAATCAGGCATTTCAGCTCGACTGGTTCCGAAGGTACACAGGATGAATACTCACTCGAAGGCAGATCTCTGCAGAAAGTTTTGCTACACGTTCCACGTCTAATATACCTTTAAGTCAATAATTTAGTAAATAATTTCGTGTTTAGGGGTAGAAAGCAGGAGTGAAAATACACAGAAGGAAGAGCTAGCTTTTATTTTACCAGATGAAAACAACAAAAAATCCCTCCTTCTGTAAAATTCAGCATGACCAGAATAACAGTTATATTCCAAGTCAGGAAACAGATGCAACAATTTTCTATTACTTGGTGTTCCCAGAAGTAATGTATTAACCGCTATCATTTATTTCGCTCTGTCACCACGATATCCCCGTGTCCCAGATGCACGCTGTGCTGGATGCCTTTTGCTCAGCACTGGAACACAGACCTTCCGCGCGTTTCCAACTCAAAAGGCGACAGATGACGGGTGTGGTACCCCTCAAACACACCCACGGCGGGGTTATTGCCAATAGGTGGCCGGCACCGCCTTCCTTCAGCAGCTGCCAGGGAGCGGCTCGGTGCCCGCGCCGGGTCAGGGGCGCGGCCCTGGAGCCACCTGCGGTGCTCGCTGCGGGACGAGCCCAGTGACTGCTCCGGTCGCGTCCCGGCCCTTGGGGGGCCCCTCCGGGCCGCCGTAGCGCCGGGCGNATGCCGATGCCGATGCCGTGGGGCGAGGCGCGCCGAGCGGCTCCTCCCACGGCCTCCGGGGCTGAAGGGGGGGAGCGGGAGACGAGCTCCGTGTGAGGCGGGAGGAGCGGCGGGGAGCGACTCCGCGGGGTGATGCTGGACGAAGGCGTATGTGGACCCTGAATTTCTTGAGTAGTTTTTTGAGTGTTAACACTCCCGGCAGTAAGAATGACCGGCCTAAAGCTGTGTGGAAACGTCCCGGAAACTTTGGCTAAGAGGTGGTTATGTTTTCAGCTGAAGGGAAGGGTCACGTTTAGAGTCCTCGTTTGTTGGCTGTTTAAAATTACCAGGGGTGAAAGGATGATAGGCGTCGGTTAGCTTGGCTTTAAGTCTTAAAACGGTGTTAGTCAAAACAAGTAGCAGTACATTGTTTCTGGCCTTTTTGTTTTGTAATGTTTTGTAAGCCGCAATGAAAGGTGACTCGTTGTCGCTCATATTCTACTGCCAAAGGTTCAGTTTAAAGGATTCTCGGATGTCTCCTTTGGAGTGGTGAGATGAACGCTGAAGTGAGTCCTTTAGGTCCATACTCCCAGCCTTCCCCTGCAAGTTTGATTCTGGTTTGTATATCCCCATCTACTGGTGGGAAATGGGTCCTTCAAATACTCAGGGCTTCCTAGTAGGCAGCTGTGAACGCTGGAGATAAAAGCTTCATTTTAGTCTCTGGATGCCTTAGAGGGATGGCTTTGTGAAAAAGAAATCACGCATTTCCTGCAAGAATTCAAGTAGCAAAAGCTTGGAGTGTCTGCTGCTTTCACTCGTGTATGCAGCTGAATGGTACTAACTGTTTAACTCTGCAACTAAATGTCATGGTTATCAAGAGAACTTTAACCGTACCATTGAAAATTGTTATTTTGAATTATTAGGTTGCCTGTTTTATATTTTTATTTTATGTGTTTTCACTTATTCATTTATTTCTGCCAAAACAGGTGCAGCCATGCAAGAAAGCATACGTTTTGCCTCATCAGGCGATGACATTAAAATATGGGATTCCTCAACTCTAACTGTGGTGGAGCAGTTCAACCCACATACGCCCTCACATCCAGTCAGTTCACTATGCTGGGCCAGCAATAGTATCCTTCACAGTTTCAGACATATTTTTGTGGGTGTTCTGCAAAATTCTAGTGGTTTTTTTCTTTCCTTTTTTTTACCAAAGTGTTTGTAAAACACAGGCCTGACGTGTTTTGAAGTCTCATATAAAAAAATTGGTATGTATTTTGTTGTTCCCCGTATTGAAGGGATTTACAGAATCAGTTCATGATGGTAAATAATTCTGAAGAAGTTTCTTATCTCTTAGGAGCCCACGCTTTTCTAATGGCTGTAATATGCCTGAATTGTCTGCCAACTGTAAAGCTTACTCATTTGTTTCTTCAGTAGTTGATTATGATACCTGCTTTTAAGACAGGGCTCAATTAACTGACAAGCTTGAACAAAGCAATTGCTAGTGTAGTAAAATTCTGTACATAGTGTAGTGAGTAAAATTGTAATCAAAGATTTTGGTTTTCTTTTCCTTGGGGCAGCTTCTCTTTGATTCTGATAGTCTTTGATAGTGTACACTTACCTCTAACCCTGTAGGCACTGGTTTTCTTTCCACTGCTTTGTAGCATTTAGAGAGGAAGCACAGAGGCGTTGGTTGTGTAGGAAAACATCCATAGCATGGTGGTGGTTTATCATCAAAATGGATCTGACCCATTTAGGTCTTTCACCTCTGACTTGGAAGCCAGTTCTAAGATAATGATATGAGGGGCCAAGTGTTGGATGAACATATGAGAAATCTCAGTGGGCTGTGAGGTGAACAGCTTGTATGGCTGTCACAGAAGAAGGTGGTGGTGCCTCATCTTGATGTAGGAGGAGGACAGGATGCTGGCACATAGCAGCTGAGTCCTGCAAGTGCCGAATGTCTGTCCTCTAAGTCAATGTATGAGAAAAAAAGTGGCACCAATTGGAACACAAATGCATGTTTTAGCTATGGAGCTTGCAGAGAATATGAAGCACAGATATGTTTTCATGCATATGCATACACACTTGTATGTGTTTAGTAAACTTTATCTGTAGACAGTCTGTCTTAAATGCTTTCTTCTACCAAGTCTCCTCTTCATCTCCCAAAACTGAAACAATGAAGAACCTTGCTTTATAGATTTGTCAACTTGTTAGGGATAAAGCATTAGTTTTGGTTCTGCATAGTTCTGTAAAATTCTTAAAAAATGCCTTAAAACAATGAAAGCAGTAGCAAGCACTACTCTGCCTACTGGTGTTAAATCCAGCCAATTAACTTGTGTTATTCTTAAATGAGCAAGTACAAAATCACAATGGGCATTGGCCTGAAGACTAAATGATTACTCAATTTGTTTGGTGGCAGTGCAGATGCAGTCTCCCTGCTCTGTAGTTCTATAAATGTTCCTATTACTTTGGGGTACTTGGTTTCATAAAAGGTCCTTTTTGGCCTTGTGTTTTTCTTTTTTTAGTACAGAGTGGGAGAAATTGGCAACTGCTCATTGTACTCTAGAAACTGTATGGTGAAGTAGTCTTAACATTTGTCATGACCAGGACCATTCTTTAAATCCATAGTCTGCTAACGGCAACAGACATTCCTGTGAACTAATGACAAATGGGGCTCTTACTTGGGGGTGTGGGGAAACAGAATTGTAGACTGGATAAGCTGCCTTAGTGGTAAAGAGTTCTTAAATAATACCTGGCAGATATTTCTCATCTTTTCTCTCTAAGAAATTGCTCTCTCTTGCATTGGCAAGTAAGGGCTGCAGTTAATTCAAGAGCTTCTCAATGAAAGCTTGGAAAATAGCCTTATGTTTCTGTTTCTACGTCCCTTCAAGGTACAGCGCTTTAGACTGTTTAGCCAGTCTCTTCTGTTCAATAAGGGAAACTTCCTGTTGCTTTTATTAATCACCAGTATCCTACAATTATGTTCCTTAACTTGTGACAAAGATAGATACCTGGCCACTGCTTCTGCTGCTGGTGATAAAATAGTTGTTTCAAGCTGTAAAAGCAAACCTGTTCCACTCTTTGAAATAGCTGAAGGAGTAAGTATGAGCGATGCTTTTCCCTTATTTTTTCCCCACTTCACTTTGTATCTTGTGTTTCTCACATCTGTACTGGATATTGGGATCAGTTTAATTATTGTTAGAATTATGACACGTAGGTAAAAACATTTCCATGTGTATTGTTAAGCACATACAAAGAGCAGGGGCAATCGTGCTTTTAAAATAGTTCTGTCAGTAAGAAGATACAGATGCAGTTATTCAAATATGATAACTCGAGGCAGCTGGGAGTTTAGATGTGATCTGATGTATAGGAGATGGACTAGAGCTCAAATGTGAACTCATTTTCCAGCTTGAACTGTCAGTATTGTGCATGCCTGTGAATTGTGCACTGGAAAACAAGATTCTATGTAGAGGTTGTTCTTGGAGCATACGTGTGCCAGCTTCTGGAATTGCAAGAAACATGAGAATTTGTGTTGTGTTCAAGGCTTTTTTTGTTCTCCTGTTAAATGGAAGTGGGGCACTTCAAAAAGCTGGATTTAGTTTTAGAAGAGTCTCTTCACATGGTGACTTAAATAGCTTGTTAGTGTTCTAAACCATTGTAATTATTCTCCTTGGATAGATGTTGTAATGCTAATTTGGATTGGAAATTTTCTAAAAAGTTGTTCAAACCTTGTTTTTAGGGTGCTGAAGCAAACTCTTTCAAAGGTGGAGTGTTTGTCCTGAAGATTTCACTGAATTTGATTTGTAACTGATGCAATTCCTTGCAATTTTACCATGTCAATAATTAGATGGACTTGTTTTTTCTTCACTCAAATCTTGAGAACTTAAAAGTGAATTTTCAACGTGATGGAACTGAATAATAATTTGTCCTCAATGTAGGCCTATCATTAAGATGGAAATTTTTTTTTCAGAAGCTGGTACTTCAGTGATTATTTTAAAAAGAATCGCTTAACTGAATTATGAGGTTTGCTGCTATAATATTCCCTGTAATGTTTAGGGAATGTGAAATATGTAACTTAGACAACTTCTTGATTTTCTTCTAAAAAGTTTTTTTTCCTTAACTTAGGACTTTTTTTTAAAAAACCTCAGTACCTGAATGAAAGACTGTGATGGCACTTTACAGAGCTATAATTGAAAGGGAAGATGCATATTGGAGGAAAAGGTGCCAAAAAATTTTAAATGGAAATGGGGAAGTGCAAGCATTTGAGGGTTTATTAATTAATATGCTTACATTTTAAAGTATATTAAATGCATGTCCAAGCTGGACTGGATTTTAAATTCCTTTTGATAGGAAATGGCTGTAGAATATAAATAGGTCTGTCAGTGGGAGTATCCGTGCTGATGAAAATGAAAACACACATCAATATGCTTTTAAGTAGATTTGAATAAATCCCTTAATTATCTCTAACATACTTTTTCTTCTTTCTCCATTAGGCAAAACAGACATGTGTGAGCTTGAATTCTAGTTCTTCATATATTGTCAGTGGAGGCCTTGATAACACAGTTAATATCTGGGATTTGAAGTCCAGAAAGATTTACCGCAGCCTAAAGGTAAGTTTGGCTGAGGAAGAACTGTAGCTTTCCACTCCCAGGTTTTGCTGCCATCTGTAAAAAATATTCTTTCTCTAAGTCTGGTGTCTGTAGGATCAAGGTCACAGATAGGAGCTAGCACACATCTGGGTCTTGTTGAAGTTTGCGTTCTTTATGTGCTGCAAGTAGCAAATTTAACAAACGTATGTAACGTGGTGTTTTCATAGTACAATTCTGTAATAATATATGCCTAAATTTTTGGAATAGACTTCTTATTTTGTAAATTTTTATTGATATTGTCTGATGGGGATTTTTTTCCAGGAGTTGCATTCCAGGTAATTGCTGTTTCTGGTATGTCAAGTGAGAAAACACTTCTGTATTTGTAGAATACTGTAGCGGAACTAATGTTGTGCAAAACTGGGAGATGGTTTTCTTCTAACTGATCCAGTATGAATTCTCTAAAACCTTTTATGATGCACAAAACTTAGGATGGCGTAGTATCTTTCCCAGAGGCTTTAAGCGGATGGTTTGCCCTTAAGAGGCTATGAAACTTCAGCTTTGATTTATACATTTTTTCTTGGACTTTCAGAGTTACAGTTTGAAACAAAACTGCTAGGTAGCCAATACATTACTTTAATTATCTATTCCTAACTTTTGGGTTAGAAGTATTCGATTGCCTTCCCCTATATAGGAATATAGGGAAACAATAATGTCTTAATTATACAGAATATCATCACTGCAAATGACTGTACTGAAAAGCTACTTGGTAAATATGTGTGTTAATGCTAAAAATGTCAGAAGGGGAAGTTGGCAGTAGCACATCAGATTAACAGAAAGTGTATTCAAATATCAGTGGCTTCTGGGAGACTTTACTTTTAAAATAATGTTCATAACACCTGTGGTAAATATCTCTGTGGTTGTCTTATTAAAATATTGTGTATAACTACATGATCATCTTTACTAATTTATTAAAACCACCTAATGCAAACAATCAGAGAGTGGTTATGATTGATCTTTAGTATGTTTTGCTGTTGCTTTCTGTGGTATTTCATAACAACTCTTAAATCTTTTAAAATGTTACAGATGGTCATAAAAAATCAAGCTGAAGTTTTTTTGCAAAAGCATAAATTAGGAAGAATGTCTTTAACACTCTAGCCTCCCTTTCCCACAGGATCATAAAGATGAAGTCACGTGTGTTGCATATAATTGGAATGATGGCTACATTGTTTCTGGATCTTCAAGTGGTGAAATCATCCTACACAGTGTTACCACCAATTTATCAAGTACTCCCTTTGGTTATGGCAGCAGACAGGTAGGCTGTGTTAAGTACCTTTCAGTTACTAGCTTAATTCACAGTCTTTAGAAATTGAAAGTACGTATCAAGAGCTTTTAAGTTTTGTTATTCTGTTTCATTTTAATTTTTAAGAGTGCCCTTAAGAAAAGGAAAAAGTAGGCCACTGTCTGTATTATAGCCTTAAATAATAGGTAGCATCAAAATACAAGTTTTTCAAGTGCCTTTATTTCTATACAGGTTAGAGCAAATTTTACTTGTAGACACTGATTCTTCAAGAACAAACTTTTAGACATCTTAGAACTGATTAAAGCACAGTTGGCTTTACAAACCAAAGCAGGATTTCAACTCATGACTCGATGATATTGTTGCAAAGGGCAAAGATCATGTAGCCTGGGTTCTAACTTATTCAAACCTATCTGTACAGTAGGGGTGAATACAAGCCTGTATTTGGAAATAAGTTTGTTTAATCTGGAGATTAAAGTTGCACAGCTGCTCGAAGAGAAAAGTAATGAGATTTTATCTTACCTACTTAGGTGTTTAGTTAATATTTGGGAGAACTAGTTTGAAGGAAGATTGTGCACAAGACAAATACAAAGCATATATACTACTTAAGGACCTTGGTAGGGTTTGCCACTGCAATTCCTTTCTGCAGACTCAAAAGATATTAAAAGAATTAGTGGGTATCACAAGGGGAATTCCCTTGATATGAGAGCATTTGCAGTAGTAAATGAGCTGTGTTGTCCCATTGGGAATTCCAATGTGTGCTCTTAGTGAGACTTGACTTGTCTTATGGATAGCCGTGTGTTTGAGTTCTAGACATGCTTTCATTTTTTACTGAATCATTTTTTACAGAGGTAGGAGCTGCCTAGGGGATGCAGAACTGTTGCTTTGGTCCTAAACCTGACCTTTAATGTTGCAAGGAATGCTGAAGTTGTGACTTATTCCTTTTCTGTTACTGCAACAGCTTTTTCAATCTTAGATTGCAGAGAGTGTCAAATTAAATTTTTCTCCTGTCTAGCACAAACAGTATAACTTGGTGAAAAATCTCTTACAATCTCATAGCATCTCAGGAATTATGGTATACTTTCTGATGAAAAATCTCTGTTAAATTTAAACTATCTGCTCTTAGGTGCTGCAGTGTCTTTGATCCATTGCCAATCCCAGACTTGTATTGAAGCAAAATTGTACTTCATACTTGGTTTGATCTTAAAAATCCATCTATATAGTCAGGTCATTTTTCTGATTTGATTGTTACGATCTTATGAAAAATGTGGATGTGAGGCAGGAGCCTCAGGGAGGTCCATGGCTGGATTATGCAGCTGAGGTGAATATCCAGAGTGGGGACTATGCTGCAAGTTAATTGGAAAAGGAAGAAATTCTTGTGAGGATAATTTGCATGAACCTGTTTGATATATTCAGTTCTGTCTGCCAAAAAGTGATTAGGAGTAAGAGAGATGCCATGAATAACTATTTTGTCAGATGAAATCAAGAGGTCTGCTGCAAAGCTGAGTGACCTTTAGGATGCATAAAGCTATTCGATGTGTTAAAGTAATTGCAAACAAGGAGCTCCTGTTCACATTCTAAAAGGTCTGTAACATTTTCTTAGGGAGGGCAGTTATTTGATTATAGCTTTAATTTAAAATGGAATTGAGCTGTGATTTTGTAATGAGTTGGCTAGTTGGATGTCCCAGTTTACCATCTTGTCTTCGATCCTAAAAGTGTTCTTTACTTTTGTGTGCAGAAATGGCTTTATTATTGTTTTGGGTTTTAATTGGAGAATTGAAGGATTGATTCTGCGGTGAAGCAAATATCTGAAGACTTGTGTAATTCTGTTAAATTTAAAAAGCCTTTACTTGATTTATAGCTTAGGGGCCAGGTTTCCTTAAGAGTAAACTTGAATAGATAAACAGTGTATTATACTGTTTGATCCTGGCACTAGTTGTCTGACTTAGGAAGGGTCACCACTCCATAGTAACTTTTTTTAGAATTGAGGAATGTGAAGTCTAACTAACCTTATAAATTTTAGCTTGTCTGTGTTTGATTCAGCATGGTGGAATGTAGTTTCCTTGCCAGTTAATTTCTCATGTTGTGTAGATTCTACAAGTAGCAGAATAGCCCAAGGCTGCAGTGCTTTCTGTGACTTTAAACAAAATTCTTTTCATAGGGGCATTGGCCTATATTCTGTTAATTGATTTTAATTTAGAAACGCCTTTGTGTTTTATTAGAATTGAGTTCCTGCACACAGTTGTTTGCAGATCCCATAATTTGTCTTTTCTATTGGCATTCATTTAGGCTACCAGATTCTTATCTGCCTGCTGTTGTGAGGATAAATTAAGATTTGTTTCAAAATATAATGTTTGTTCAAGTCTTCGCTGCCTGATGCAATTCTCCTAGCAACAGGATTTAGTTCAGCTGTTTGAACAGCTGGCTGATTTGTAAAGGAGTGTGATGGATTCTGGCCACTCTATATAGTGAAATGTTCTTCAGCTTTTAAAGCTGAAAGTGGGGAGTAGTGGTAATAGGGGAAATGTAGGCATATGAAAGAAAATGGAGAACTTGCTGAGGCCTGTGAGATTAAAAGGATAAAGGAGAAAAGGAAATGGCCGACTTGGTAGGATAGCAAAGGAGGTTTGAGACGAGCTAGAAGAGAGTAATCTTGGTGGGCAGAAGGACAGGAGTGAGAAAATTAAACATCAGCAGATGCCAGAGCAGTAAGGAGGAAGGTATTTGGAGGTGAAGAACTGAGAGAAATGTGAGGGTCAGGAATGTTTCCCGTGTAGATCCTGTTCGTAATTGAAGCTGTTACTCCTGAAGCTCTCAGTGTTTTTTCAATGTAAACAAAGAGAAAAATTATGATAAAAATGTCTCCATTGTGTCCAGTAGAGGACCATATTAATGATGAGGAGTCATACTCATTCCTATTTGAATATGCAGTTGAAGGTGCCGCCTCTTTAAAGCAGGTTGAAGCAATTTGGCGTGCAATACAAGTGCTGGAAATGATGCTGGAAGAATATGAAGCAACATGTATCTCCATTAAAATGAAGTTAGAGACAGAAATAGGATAAAGGCCAGTATAATGTATTGTGGTGTGGTCTATGCCAAAATAAAACAATAGCTTTTTGAGAGCAGTTTCAGGTAAATAAAATATAAGAGCACTCATTGGACTGGACTTGAGTAAAGTACTTGATTCAGTGCTTTGTGAGAAAATACTAGAGAGGATGGGTAGGGAACTCTCTACATTGATAAATCAAACAAATATTTTCTTTCATTATCTATCTTGTTTAATAGTTTCAGTAGCGCTTATGATAGTAGAATCAAGGTCAACAAAACTGGGGAAGGGTCTGGAGCACAGGTCTTTTGAGGAGCAGCTGAGGGAGCTGGGGTTGTTCAGCCTGGAGAAAAGGAGGCACAGGGGGGGACCTTATTGGTCTCTACAAGCACCTGAAAAATAGGTACTAGCAAGGTGGGGGGGGTTAGTCTCTTCTCACAGGTGACAAGTAATAGGAGAAGAGAAAATGGCTTCAAGTTGTACCAGTTTAGATTGGATTTTAGAACACAATTCTCCTCTGAAAGGGTAGTGAGGCATTGGAACAGGCTTCCCAGGGAAGCAATGGAATCATCACCCCTGGAAGTGTTCAACAAACATGTAGGTGTGGCATTTAGGGACATGGTTTAGGGGTGAACATGGCAGTGCTGGGGTAAGGCTTGCACTCAATGGTCTTTGAGATCTTTTCCAACCTTAACGATTCTGTGATTCTAAGTAGAGCTATGATGAAACCCAGTGGGAAGGCATTTGCCCATAAGAGAGGATTGTGTCAGTATCCAAAAATGATTGAAATTATAGACACGGGAATAACTGTGGCAGAGTAGAAATCAAGATACCAGATTTAGGGGACAACTGAGGCTCTTCTTATTAGAGTAGCATTTCAAAATTCCCGAGGGAAAGAAGGCCTTGGATTTCTTAATATAAAATGACAATGAGTGAAACAGACTCAAAAAAGAAAATGCAGTCTAGGATATTTCAGGGTGGGTATTTACAGTATAAAATGGTTGAAGCGTTGCTGCTGTTGCAAAGGCAATAGCAAAATATTTTGAGGATCATAAAAGATTTTAGTTGCCCACATTCAAGAAAGATTCCTACTGGGAGAGTTGCAAAGAGACTGATGATACTGGAAAAAGTGCTGGGGGACTCTCTCACTTATTTTTTATATAGGAAAATAAAGCCTGAAGGGAGATGAGGTTGCTGTTCATTAAAACAGGGGAAAACAGCACTGGGGAGTTTGGAAACAGTTTTAAGTGTGAGGGCATTATAGTGACAGGAGTGAATAGGTGCAGATGGGCCATAAGTAAATTAATCAGGAAATCGAGTACTGTAATTTAGAATTAGAGCAGTGAGCTTCTGAAACATCCTCTGAAGCAATGTGGTGGAAACAAAGTATCTTTTCTGAAAGGCGAGTAAAGTTCCTGGATTACCTGGTTCTGCGATAGCAAGGCTGCATGTGATAAACCACCTGCTATCCTCTTCTGTGGTTTTAGTCTTCAGGTTGAAGTCTGTTCTGCAGGACCTACATACTTGCTTAACTCTGGAGTCTGTGTCTTATCAAGTTGACTTATATCCAAGTACCTCAAATCAGCGAAGGGGAATTAAGTTTAACATTCTTGGCAGAAGACTAGTTGGTGAAAGAATGTACCTTTTCACTCCTTTAATTTTAGATAAGGTGTGATTTTTTGTTTTGTGTGAAGGCTGATATTTGCTGAAAAATTGAGAAACTTTTCTAAGTTTCCTTTTCTTGTCCTTCATTTTACTGATCAGTTCATATGGTACCCCATAATAGTAAAAAAAGTCTGCCACTCTGATACCAAAAATGGCATTGTAATGCAAAATTAATTTTTCCGGTTTTACTATTTGTATTTCAGAGTTTGAAGCCTTTGTAGACTGCTTTAACTTTGTATTCCTAATCTGTGTGTGTCTTTAGAAAATAATTTTATATCGTGTTTAATATTGGTATTAAAATTCATTTTTATGTCTGTTTTACAGCCTATTCGACACTTGAAATATTCATCCTTTAAGAAATCCTTGCTGGGCACTGTTTCTGACAGTGGAAATGTAACTCTCTGGGATGTAAATAGCCAGAACCCGTACCATAATTTTGAAAATACTCATAAAGCACCAGCCTCAGAAATCTGCTTTTCTCCAGTCAATAAGCTGCTGCTTGTAACTGTAGGTTTGGATAAAAGAATTATTCTCTATGACACTTTAAGTAAAAAGTGAGTATATGAAAGGCCTTTTGATTTTAGAAGATTCCTTATTTGGGTTTTATAAACTGAAAAAACATGACGAATTATGACCTGAATGATTTCATTCAGCCCCCATTCAGAATGCTTGAAGTGGCTGGCATATTGCTACTGGAGAACCTGCCCCATAGTCTGGTTTGCTTTTTAAGTTAACAAACAATTAAAAAACCCCAAGGCGTGTGGGAACTAATTGAAGCCCAGATTATGAGTGACGTTCCCCAGTGTTTGTGTGGGACTGTGTAGTAAGAGGGTAGGTTGGCAAGTGGTTTTGTGGTACATTGGTTTTAGCATGAGTAGTGCTTTTACTCTAGCTGTATAAAAGCAGGAGTCTGCCTTTTGGAAAGGTGTAGTAGAAGGATGCAAACTAAGACCTGAAGTTCTTCCCAGAGCTGTGGGGAGGGTAGAGTTGATAGGCTTGGAAAGCTAGAGGATGAGAGGATGTATGTAGTATGATTGCTGCTGCAAATGATGATACCAGTAGATAATGTTGGTGTTTGCTACTAAGAAGGCAATGTGATCCTGTCCCCATGAAGTCTTTTGGGGCATATCTAGTTTTTTTCTTGTTAAGCATGAATGCTAAGTATAAACCTAATCCACTGTTTCTTAAGATAGTTCACTGAATTTACTTGGCATTGGAGAAGTTGAGCTACTGACCTGTAGCTGAATTATGAAAGCTTTTATATATATATATATTTTTTTAGATACTCTGTTTAGAAAAAGCCAACTTCTGAATTCTAAAAGATTCATCCTGTCCTTTCTCATATTTGAAGGTTACTGACAACAATTGTAGCTGATTTTCCTCTGACCACAGTAGACTTCATGCCTGATGGTACTACTTTGGCTATAGGATGTTCCCGGGGAAAGATCTGGCAGTATGACTTGAGGCAACTGACATCGCCAGTGAAAACAGTTATTGCTCACAAAGGCTGTGTGAAATGCATACGTCTTCAGTTCAGTAGCACTTCTTCCAAGGTAAAAAAAAAAAAGCTTTCTTTTTTATTGTTCAACATGCAAATTAATGAAAACAAAGGCTAAGTTTAAGTTCTAAAAAAAGGTTAGCATTCACTGTCTAAGCATTACAGATGCCAACAAAATTGGATCATACCAGCACAGAAATTATAAACTGCTTAGTCTTAACTGCTGTTTTAGGCATTGTTAATGTGGAATTGCCCCCACTCCTAGCCTTTGTGTAGAAATAAGTGGAACTTCATCTTCTAGGTTTTCTCGTGTGGATATGCTGCCTTTGCAGATAAGTTTGTGGCACCTCAGGGCCATTTGTAGGCAGTAGCAGAAAGGTCTGTAATGGCCCTTCCGCTTAAGGAGAAGACACAGGGCTGCTCACCTCAAAATACCTTGAGGTATTTTGTATGTCCTATATATGGACTTTTGCTGGCACATATAAACAGTGGAGAAGTTAACTAAATAGTAGAGAAGACTTACGAGGTTTTTCCAAGGCTTAATTAGGCTCTACTGTATCCAGAAATCCTGTGCTTTCATTTAATGGACACTGAGAGAACCTTTGTAATGGATTCCTTACCACTCTGAGACTCTCCTTCTCCTTTAGCACACTTGCTGCTAGTGGTTAACTATTCCTGTAAAATTTGGAGTCCCTCATAATGTAACCTCTTATTTCTCCTATATATAAATCTAGGATCAAAACTGACTCATGGAAGGTCACTCCACTGTTAAATTCTGTTGCTATCCTTGTGGAGGTCCTCACGGTATCCGTATGATAATACGGATGTTTCCAATGCTCTTTGAAGTTACATTAAGATACCTTTCTTTTATATTTATAAAGGCATATCTCCTAGGCAACCTTTGCAACTTGAAATGAATTTTTTTACTGTTTTTAAAAAGGAAATTATATTGGCATACATTTTTACTTCTGGGTGAAGGCATAATAACTTCTCTTAATTGGTTCTCTTTTTTCTTCAGTCTAACCTTACAGGTTCTTCAAATAAACCTGTGTCCAAAAGAGTAGAAGTCAAAGCTGGTAGTAATCTTGGAGGAATTCAAAATACTAGCATCAAAAACTCTCAAGCATCAGCAACAGTTTCCTCTCATCTTACATTGACAAATGAGAACAAGGGAGGAGAGATTTTTCAGGAGAAAACCGGTAATGTCGTATTCCTACTCTTACAGTATTTGGCATAATGTGGAAGATGGAAGCAATGTTTCATGTTTTGACCATTACAGTATAAAAATTCCACTGAGGGAAGGGCATTTGTTGGGAAGTTCTGTGTGTATATGCATGCACATCTGCACCTTCTTTTCCTTCCCCACTGCATAACATATGCTATGAGACTGTAGGAGGTAAATTGGGTCCTACTATAAACTTAAGACATGTGAAGTCTTAAAATTGTGGTGGTACTGTGGGACTATCTCTTGTATTCTGACTTCTTGTAGATTATGTACTTAATGTAGTTTCTGATGCAATTTCTGCATGGAATGCAGAGCTAAAGGTTTGTAATTCTGTTAACAAATAGCAGTAACAGACCTTGTCCAAAAAAAAAAGAACCAAGCAAAACACAGGGGAAAAAAAACCAACCTACTCCAAAAACCCAAGTGACAACTGAACTGTATTTTTGTGAGAGGCATGATTCCATTATCACATGGTAGGAAAGATGTTAAATATAGTTGCAAGGATGATTAGTTGTATAACTGTACTTGCTATCTGTGCCTCTGAAATTAACAAGTTCTTTGTAAAAATTCTGAGCATTCCAAAACTCTGCCACTGTGTGAAATGTACTCTTAAGATTTTATTTATTCAAGAGTTCTGAAAATATCAAATCAGTGACACTGCTAGTTTGATTCTTGAAAGAAATCCTCAATCCATTTTAATGCAACAGCACTTTTCCCCTCCCTTTTAAAATAAGGAGAAATACATTTAGTAACAGTAATTAGGCAATAAGCCACTGCAGTCCATAGGGATGTGTATTAATGACCTCCCTTGGGTATGCAGTGAAGTACGAGGTGAAGTAGAGTGTTTTCTGTGTATGCAAGAAGTGCTGCTAATCAACATTACTGAATGGTGTGGAAAACTTTATTTTGGTGATTTGTTATCTTTATTGGAAGGTGTAATGGCTATTACCCTTTAAAGAGGACTATGCATAATACATAAATGTTTTAAGAAAGTAAAGGCTTTCCAAGTAAAATAGTTTTCCTTAATCTGAGTGTTCACTTTAAAAGTAAACACCTCTGAATACTCCAGAAGATACGGCCTTTAGGTTAAGAATGGGAATGGATGAGATAGCACAAACTGGAATTTCTTCTAGAACCTGTGTATGGGACTTTGGAGAAATAAGGGACATTCAGCAAAGTAATCTGATAGCATATTTAAATAAAATGGAGGCTTTCTGTCACAGGTAGTTTTAAGGTACAAAAGTATAAATTAAGTCAGAATGTGATGAGAAACTTGGATGTACTTTGATCCGGCTTCCCGTAAACTCCTATTTAACAACTGTTGTTTGGTTTAGGTACTTCACTACATTTAGATTACTGGGAATGGGTGAAAGTGCATAAGACATTTTGGCCCAACTTTACATTGCACTTTTTCCACGTAGATCCTCTAAATTTTGGCACACGTTGATACTGCACTTCTAACATAACTCAGTATATCAAGTATTTACTTAACTAGCAAGTGTAATCCTGTGTTGGTGTCACAATTGACACATCTGAAGAAGTGGAAAATGTAATATATTAATACATTTAAATGTGAAATCTTAAACATGACTCAGGTTCCGCTTAAGGTAAATACTTGGACATGATTAATTGCAGTCACCCACACAGTCATGTTTGGATCACTTGAACAAGTAATAGCACATAGAGAAGTACTTGGAGGTTTTGTGAAGATTTTGTGAAATTATGAAAGTTATTTTGGTGGTTGTCTGAGCAGTTCAATTAACTTCTATAAAAACTGTAGTTTGAATAATTACTGGGGATTTTTTTGGGCTTACGATATGCTTCCATTCTTCAGACAACTGTCCTTAGTACCATGCATACAAAAGCTAGCTTTTTTTTCCCCCTGGACTGGGTCAGGGATGGGGTTTGAGGATAGAGTGGGGAAAGGTCTAGGAACAAGTTTGGTTGGGGTTTTTCTGTCTGCAATTTTAACTCCAGTTTGATTTTCTAATATTAGAATATATAAATTGATTTTCTAATAATAGAAATAAGTGGGGAATACACTAGCACTAGGAAAGCTTTAAAGAAGATGTTTCACATATTTTCCCTTGGAATTATTAATGGCCCCAGTACAGCAAATTTCTCTTCTTGCAGAAAAAATTTAAATTTTTATCATCTAAATGTGGTTACCTTATTAGCAGAAAGTGCAGTCACTAGTTTTCACTTCACCTGATCCACCATAAGATTGCTGCATCCATCATATAGATTTCTCTGAACATGGGTGAGTTCTCCAATTTTACAACCCTCCTCTTTAGCTTTTAGTTGTAGTCACCTTTGTTGACAGCTCAAATGAGGAAGTTAAAATTGCCCCTATAAGTGGCATCTGCAGACGGTTCTGAAGTGCTTACTGGAATTCCCAGGTGTCATGCTTGGTGTGAGATTGTTCAGCCATAATGTATGTTATTTTTGGAAAAGGTCAATTACTAACTGAATGTTATTGTCCTTTGAAGGTTTTCCCCATAGTTCCAGCTTGGATGTCATTCCATCTAAAGAAACAGATCATGGGAAAAGTGCTGAATCAAATAACTTTGATGATTTGGGTCGAAGTAGTTTAGGAGATGTGTTTTCTCCAGTCAGAGATGGTAAGTTACTAATACTGAAATTTGTAAAGCGTCATTTGTGTGCATGTAGTGTGACAGAATGTCATTTGGGTCTTACTAACTGCTGTACCTACTTGATATTTTAATTTGTCTTTGATTATGGACTTGATGCAGTGATACAAATCAACACTTTATTTGTTTGTGTTCTGCTATTTTGTAGATATTATTGCAAATAAAGTGACTGAAGATCCTCAAGGAAAAGGAAATGGTAAGCATATGCCAGTGATAGGCCTTCAGAGGTCTATGCTAGTTCTCACATGCTGATTTTGTCACACCACTGCAAACAAACAAATGATGAAAGCAGACACTGAAACAACTTTTCTAGAAATTGTCTGACATGTTGAGGAGGTAACAGGAAGTCAAGAGTATGGTCCTAAAGTGATTGGTTTTTTTTCCTTTATACAATTTATAGTGATATACAGAGGCTTTTCGTCTTTTTTTTCTTACTTTTATAAGGATGGTGGCAGCATAATTTGGATTTAAGGATTTAGTTTTTGTGGGGTGCATTTTTTGGCAATTTCTTTTGTTAATCAGTTTTGTATGAGTGTGCAGGCATTTTAATTGTGGGATAGATTTTGTGTGGGTGTTTATTGACCTGTGTGTTTCATCTTTGTATTTTCATTTTAGGCCTGGATTTCCAGTCCTACCTTGTGGGTTTGGATTTTCTCCCACAGCCGACCACTGCCTTTCCAGTAAAAAGAAACCCAGTGGGCAGTAGTGCACAAGGGATACAGTCTAGCCCATTACATGCACTTGTGGGATCTCCAATTAAAGAAGAAGAACATCCAGAGACTGACACTAAGAAAATAAGTCTTGGAAAACAAGAATCTAAAGAAGTCTTAAAGCAGGTATTCTTGTTATGAGTGATCTTCTTAGAATCTTGACAGAATGTTACTGCTTGAAGAAAAAAATTCCTGAATCATGCCCCATCTAATTTTATTTTGCAATTCTGTTCACACTCTATTAACACATATCTGTAAAACGTTTTGTGATTTAGGTGAATTGACCTTCAGCAATGGAAGATAAATGTATGTTTGTCTTAAATAAGATCAGGTTTCATAAGTTTCCGTGAAACAAAACAGGTAGCCTGAGGAGTATTTTGATTTTTCTAGAAAATCAAGAAGGATCACTAGATGGTTGCACCAGTATGATTGATTGTTGTTTGTTAGATCAATTCCACCCTCTTCTTTCCCTGTTCTCCATCTCCCTCTTTTTCTTGAGATATTTTTAATATGCCTCTGCACAGAGCTTTGCTACTTTTGTATTGCTCTTGAGAAGTCTGAGTTTGCTAGGAATGATATAACTTAGTCACAGCAGTTTTGATGTGAAAATTGAGAGGCTCCCGCCTTTTGCTCTTGCTTGTGTGCCCACTTGAGGCAATTTGGAATGTTTTAGCAATCAATTTTTCAGATATCTAGCTAGGAAATGAAAAGCACATATTTCTGAGTAGATTTCTAAAAGCAAAAATGTTTGAAAGCGCATTTCAGAAAACTTAGTCTTCAAATGCATTTAGACAATTGTAACAAGTAGATTTCACTTTAAAAGAAAAAAAATATTTTTGTTGTCAGGTTTCAAAATCAAGCTTATCAAGCATAGAACCTATAACTTTAAGTTCACCACCACCATCCACTCCTGATGCAAATGAGAAACTAATGAAGAATATTCAGGCCCATCCTGCATATGATCTACCAGTAAATGGTACTACCTCAACAAGTAAGTTGATAATTTTGGCCCAGTTCTGGGCATGATTGATTGTAAACTGATGTGAAATCTGATAAAATGGACTTAGCATTAAAAAAGAACATCTGATCTCGATTTTTTAAATCGAGCCAGCCCTCCTAGAATGTCTCTGCCTCTGAAAAGACTCATTCTAAATCTGTTTAGGTTTTTTTTACCAAGCAATGTTTGAGGTAAAATTAATTAAATAAATAAGGTTTTTTTAAAAAGTATCAGTGTAATGCAGTATATAGGGGGTTTTTATCTGTCTTGAGGGTTCTCAGTATTTTATTTTCAATTGCAAAGGTTCAAAGATAACATCACCTGTCAGTGCTGGAGTTGCAAGTTCATTGTCAGAAAAAATAGCAGAAACCATTGGGAGTAGCAGACCAAATGCACCTCTGACATCAATTCAAATAAACTTCATTCAGAATATGATACAAGAAACAATGGATGACTTCAGGTACTTGTATTCATGCAGAGTGTTGTTGTTTTCAGTGACATGTTTTCTTAATGGGGTGTTTCAGCATTTACTCTAACAAATTTCTTTTTGGATTAGAAAGTTACACCATTTATAGCCCTATTTTTTAAAGTCTAGGTATGAAACTTAGTTTTTAATAGCTCTGATGACTAATTAGACTGATGCCTCCAAGGGCTGTTGGTGTATGACTTTGCTGATGTTTCCAGAATGAGTGAGTATTGCTCAGATGGTAAATTTAGTCTGCGTAGCGAGGTCCTTACGCTTTTCCTGAAGCCTTGTGCTGTTTTCTTTCCCTTGTTGCTCATCTCCCTATCCCAGCAGGAGAAATTTCAAGTTGATGCTGAGGAGAGTTTGACATAGCCAGTTGACTTGTGTTGGCTTTGACTGTTGTTAGCTTGGCACGTGTAAGGTAAAACAGCGTGTGTGTATTTCTGCTGGTGAAGCTTTGCATTGAAATAATGTCTGTGCTGTAAGTGATGGTTGGTGTCAGAATACTTTGTGCATCCAACCAACATTCCAATTGTCTTGAAAGAAGTCAAATTAGCACGGTTCTATTTAGAGTGGAGTTTGAAGAAGGTGAAGAAGTTAAGAGAATTGTACCTAGGGGATCACTCCCCAACCCATGTTTAAGATGAAGTAGGTTGAATGGAGATGATGGAGAGGAGAATTGCTGGGCAGGGGAAATGCTGCTGTCTTGATGACAAAAAGCAATGCAAAACTAGCTTAGTAGGTCTGTGTACTATGGCTGTTCTCTATCTGCCAACAGGAAAAATATATCGAATGTTATTTAATATTTTTACATAAATATAGTATGGTAAAACTCACCTGGGATTTTTTGGCAATAAACACACATCTGACGAAAACCTGTAACTTAAAATGCAGTCTATGTATTGCAGATGTGTTTTCTTGAAAGTCTGTGTTCAGGCATCCCAGAGTTAGAAGTTATGCTTGCCAGTCTTTTACTTCCAGTACCTGAGATGTGGAGCCTTAAATATTGTGTTTTTCCTCTGACCTATACTTTCTAGAGTGGCTGGAAAGCTCTGCTGGCCCCTTTCCCAGTTGTAAGTTGAAGATACATTTAAACTGATCATAAAAGATTGTTGGTACTGCGGTCAGTAAGAGGGAAGGGAACTATTGCAAGTTTCTCATTGATGTAACTACCTTTCAGCCGCTGCAATCTAAAGAAAGGATTTTTTTCTTCCTTGCCTGAAATTCATTCCTTTACAAGTAATGGGGGGAAAAATCATGGGCCTTTAGGAAAGGACTAGGAATAATATATAATTCATTTGGTTCCAAAAAGATGTTTGTTTCTTTATCTCCCTGTCTTTGGGAGATAACCTACATCTTTGGATTTATAAGCTGCTAGCTGGCATCTACACTTGATACACTCAGAGAAGATTGCCTTCAGTAGGAGTTCTGTAGCACAATAATCTGTGGAAAGAGAAAGTGAAGATTCCCTTTGGGTTTGTTGTATGTTTGAGGAAAGGAAAGTGAAGTAAGGTCTGTGTGCATCTGCTTAAGAAACACCTTGCTTTGTCAGGCCAGTGGTACCCATAGCACAGTACTCGGTCCCAGACAACTGCACTGTGCTGCACTCTTCAGGCAGAACTTGTGAGCTTCCCTGCTTCTCTGTGAGATGTCCTCCTTGTTCTTCCTCAGCATCTGGAACTGTTGTATTAGTCTCCTGTTCAGAGACTGTTTTCAGGCATGATTTTTGTAGTGTGGAATGGTTGTCCATGAATTAATGAATTCATGTCCGCTTCACAGATTAACCTGGATTATTCTATGGGCTTGAGGGTGATGTGTCACTTACCAGAGTTGATGTTTTGGGCCCTTTTAGGAAAAGGTGCTAAAAGTCATGTACTGAAAAGGTGTATCTCCAAGTACAGATAAATACCTTTCTCTGTGGTGCTTGTGATCAAGGGATTGAAAATCAGCTTTGAATGGTAAAAATGAAAGGAGCTAATAGTTTACAAGTGAAAAAAGAATCTTGATATCACCGTATATATGTTTGTTTCTAAACTGAAAAAGTTCTACATCTTTTTGTATGCTGAAAAAATGATACTTATGAAAACCAATGTCATAACAAAAGTATTCCAAAAATATGTTGTAGAGGATTATGTTCCATGGTCTAAGGATTTCTAGACTCTTTTTGGGAGTGAAGGTGAGGAATTGTGAAGTTTTGGGTGCTGAGGGTTGTAGAGAGACTACTTCCTAAGTAAGTCTAAGCATTGTCCTTTTGCAATTCTTCCCCCAGAGAAGCATGCCATCGAGATATTGTGAATTTGCAATTGGAGATGATCAAGCAATTCCATATGCAGTTGGTACGTACAAAGACCATGATGGGAAATGTATGCAGTTTTCAAATTTGGTAATATCAATCTTCTCTCAAAACTGAAAATGTATTTTGATTCTTAAGACCAAGAAAGGGAGGATTTGATATGGAGGGCGAAAGTATGAGTGCGAATCTGTTAAATTGTTTTTTGTTTGACTGATTAGTAAAGGGAACCTGGGGATTGAGTAGGTATGAATTCCGTATTTCAGGAGTTATAAACAAATTCAGCTGTCCTTTGGAAAGGGCCAAAGTCTGGGGTAAGGAGAAGATAGATGGAATTCAAATTGAAAGCTTCACTTGTATGTACTGTATGCATACGGAGCTGTTCTGTATTCTTTAGCTTCACCTTTTTATGAGTCTTTGTTCTTTTGATCTGCATTAAAAAGACCTTGTCTCAGTACTGAGCATTTTAATGGAATCTGCATTAGGAGATTCTCATCCTGAAGAACTGCAAAATATCCTTTGATAAAATATTCACTAATGTATTAATGATCAAAATACTGTATGTCAGCATAAGAAGGAAAATCTTACTTTTCTTATCAGAAGTTTTTAAAACCAGAATTATCTGCGTTATTTCATTTTCAAAAGAAATATGAAAGCCAATAGGATAAAACTGGAATTATTAACTTTATTACTACTGATTGGGACTTTTTTTCTTTTCTGTAGAATGAAATGCACGCTTTACTTGAAAGATACTCTGTAAATGAAAGCTTAGTAGCTGAAATTGAGAGACTGCGAGAGGAAAACAAAAGACTGAGGACTCACTTCTGAAAGATTTACATTGCTAATTTTATTATCATGAACTCACTACAGGTGATGTGTTGTCTATGGCAGATGATCTATCATCATTGAAGTATTGTTTGAAGACCTGCTATTATTTTGAACATGAATCTATTCTAAATAACCGGTGTAAGATACTATATGTAATTATAAAATTTGTAGCAGATAGGCACTGTATAAAGAACATTTGCATCCTCATGCTAATCACCTTGAAACGCAGCCATCTGACAGAAAAACTGAAAGGACAAGTACGTTATTGGAGTTTTAGCAATACGTAAAGTGCCTTTTCATAAACAAAATTAAACCAGGACAGATGCTTTTACTGTAAGAACTTTTTTATATATATCTACTTTTCTATCTGCTTCTTTACTCTGGTGGTGTCGAAACAATCACTACAGCTTGCCTTTCAGATACTTTTTTTGAAGAAAAAGGGGAGCGAAAGCTCCTCTTTTGCACAACACGGAGTCTTGTTTACAAAGAGTTGGAAAGTACAGTAGTCAGTTAAGTTTATTCAACTGGCAACTCTTCAGTCCTGCGTAAAACTAGAGCTTGAAAATAGTCCCAGATTTGGTGCCACAATCTTTCTTGTTGAATTCACAAGTTTGTTGTTCTCGCAAATGCTACGTCAACTGCACAATGAGATTTTTTGTTACTACTTTGGCTATGAATTAGAATTCTTTTTATTTTAAATGTATTTGAATGTTGTCATAGTCTGATTTGAATGCAACTTTAGTCTTCAAAATGTAAGTATATTAATAATATAGCCATTAATAATGTGACAATGTATAAATGAGGTCTTTCAGTCTTTGGCTCAAGCACCTTTTGTGCCCAACCTCCCCTTCCATTCATAGTGAACAATGCTTAATATTGAGCAGTTTTGTTGCAATTTTGAGTCTTCTTGGTTTAGCATTATTGTGGCCTTCTTGAGATAGCTGCATACCAAATCTATTATCTTGTATGATTAACAACCATTAAAGAGAGATCATTACTGCAGTAGCATAATAGTATCATACTGGTGTGTAAACATTTCTGAAATGAAGCTCAGTATGAAGTCCTGACTATTGAAGTGTGTGGGATATTTGGTGTGGCCTTTATTTTGCCAAGAAGATTAAATTAAATCTTCAATTTTAAATTACTTTAAAATTAAATTTAAATGTTAAAGTGAGTTAGAAATTTCTCTGAAAGGTTTCTTCTACAGGTGCTTCGTGCTATTTAAGTTGTTCTGGAGGCTTCTTAATTTTCCCCCTACTATTTGCTTGTTTCTTTTCACAAATTCAAAACTCAAGGAAAGTCTGAAGAACATGGCAGGTTAATTAGTTACAACATCTAGTGTTTAAATCCATGATGACACTCTCCTACTAAATGAGTAGATAAATAATGAAAGCCATACTATATAGTGTAACTTATTTTTATATGTTGCAAAAGTAAAGAAAAACTCCAAACCTGTCTATAACTTTTCCTTACCTTTAACTTTTTTTTTAAAAAGAGACTTCCTTTTTATAATGTCATTCAATGAAAAACACAGTCTTGTAGCAAAATGAGGGTGTTCAAGTAGTCTTTAATAGTAGGAAAATGGCTTAAATGTCTGTTCTACTGCTTTTACAAGCTTTTAAAAATATTTCTATATCACATATAACTTCATAGTGAAAGGAAGCAAAGAACATTGGGGTTTTTTTACTAACTTAACACACAGTGTAGAGAACTCTGGTGAGTTCATATGATATGCAAGCTTGACCTATAGACCACACAGTTCATGAAGACAGTAGTAGTTGAAGGTAGCAAAAATATCTTAGCATTCTTCTATGTGTGTTCCAGTGTTAGTGAAGTAACCTTGCATATTTCCATCTCTTGATTTGTTTCCTCAAGTGCTCTTGCTGGTGTACCCGGATGACAGCAGGGAATTTGACAAGTATCTTGGGTATTTTGCTTGTAGGTGATTTGTTTTCTTGACTCAGAGCTGTATAATGTTTTTAATTCCCAAATGGCGGTGACTAGAGCAAGAGTGATTAAAAAGATTTTTAGGGCTTGTATCCGTATCTCAGGATTACTGTAGAGCAAGTGGCTACACATGGTGTGTGGAGACCCACTCTGCCTATCACTATAAGGGTATGTTTTGTCTTTTACTCAATCTGATTTGTTTGTTAAAATAAAGCTTGTTTTAACCTTTTTGAGAAAAAAGCTGTGGTGACCTGCTTATTAAAGAGAATAATCTGTGTTGTAATTGTTATGCCTCATCAGGCACGATCTACCTGAAATTCTGGAGTAATCTCTCTTCTGCCTCTGTGGCTTTGTGTAGACCATCCAATCATTTCCACAGAAATGTTCACAATACCTCATGTTCTTGGAGTAAAGGACAGATGAGCAGTTCCCCCTTCCAACCTGAGAACTGTTACAGTCATGCCAGAGAGATCATGTTCACAGCTAAAAATTGTGTTCAAGCAGATGTTTTGGGCAGGGGGAATAATCTTGTCTCCTAAGCTCTTGGTGAGCTGGAGATCCTGCGTCTTCTTCATGTTAAACTTAACAGATGTTTAATTTTTTAAATTCCCTTCTCTCATGCAAATACAGACTTACCGTGATGAGAAGTTTATTTGCAATTTCAAGGTAGGTAGGGTTTGAAAACTGATTTTGACTAATTGATTTATTCTCATAAAAATGCAAAACGCCAGCATGTTCTTACTTCCTGGCAGCAGTCCAGCAGAGCCTGATACACACGCCGTACTCTTCATAAGCACGACAAGGATGAATTTGGAAGTTGCATATTGCCCCTCCTGTACAAGGAACCTGGCATACTAGAAGAAAGAACATGCTTTACAGACTGCACTGCCAAACTGTACAGTTTCTTGCCAGCAGATACCCTATATACTAAAGCTAAAGACAAAAAATGATTGTAGGTTATTTGTATATAAAAGTAACAGATCTGATACTGCTGAGTGCTTAAGGCTGAGAGGTGCTGTGTCTGTGCTTGCCCACCAGTGCACTTGTGTTTGCGTGTCGTTACTGCTGCATGTCGAGAGCTGTACTTTCTGGTCTGTCTGAGTACAGCCATTTTCACATCACCTCAGGCCGTGCATCTGGGTGATGCTGAACAGATTCTCAACTGTGGAAAGAATCTTGTACTCTTTCTTAAGCATCCTGTGCCAGGCACTGGCAAAGATAAGCTACAAGGTCAGAGGGACAAGAATAAAAAATCCTGAGGTGTTTTCAGAATTAACTGTGAAATTACATGTGATTCTAGATGTCTCTCTGTAGCCAAGGAAGTACAGATAGTAGCTGTGCACTTCACATTTTCATATTTGCCTGGTACAGCTATAGGACAAGGAAACTTAACAGTGGAATCATACTCAATGACTGTTTCAAAAGTCACGGAAAGCACATCTTTTTTTAGCTGATTCTGGCAGTTAAAGCAGTGATACATTTGTGGGACTAAGTCACACATCCTTCAGATGTTCAGATGTGGACGACATTATATCTAGTGTGCTGTCTACAACACTTGCTAATAGCACTTTTTGCTACATCACCACTTTTACTAAAGTTAGGGGCTCATGAGATGTTTCCAATTTTTTTTGTGTGGAAAGCTATCCTAGAGCTGGAATGCATATCTAATATTTTCAAAATAAACAGACTTTTGGGGCAGCACATATATAACAAACTGTGCATTATTAAGAGCATCTTTGAGATGGTAAGGGGGGGGTCATGACACAAGAAAAACTGTTCTTGGTCCAGAAGGCACCCAATTTTGAGAGCAAGCTTAGAATCCACTAAATCTGCAGAAATTTACAGGTTATTGTCTCTTCACCTGGATGTAAACAACAGCTGACTGAAAATGAAGGAAAGAGAAGTGTGGACTGCTGATGCTTATTCCTTAGCCTCTTCAGCACTGAAAACATCCAGACCTAAACTCAAGTAGAAAGCAGCATTCCCTCTTCTGGAGAGACTGTATCATGGCTGAAGATGGTGGAGCAACAACTGCCCTATTTATTTTGGACTGTGCCTATCCTGAACCAGTTCTGGCCTCCAAGTGCTGGTGCAGCATAAACAGTAATGCCTATGTTGTTTTGGGGATAAACCAGTAAGAATTTTCTAGATGTCTGACTTGGGGCTCTAAAATTGGCTGAGTGTCCAAAGTCATCCATTCTCCATCACGTACTAGAACAGTGCTCTGAAACAGCTGCCCAGCTTTGTACTACCAATTGTCCCATGTAGCCACTGGCCTAGTTGCAGACATGATTTTGGAGGGGGGTTTAAAACTGTCATTATACCTCTGAGGATCACCTGAGATGTGTTCTGGTGGTAGAAGCTTCTGTTGTTCTTACTAGCAGAATATTTGTCTCCCTTAGTTCTAACGTGTGTGAGTTGCAGCACAAATGCTCACGCCTTGGGCTCCCTCTCTTGAATTCCTCGTTTGTCCTCTCATTCCAGCTAAAAATACCAAGGCTATAATGGAAAGTTATTATGGTTCCTTTCCAATTTCTTACACTGCGAAGTTCTGTCTCTTTATGGAAATCACTGAGAGACAATGCTTTTTCTGCCTATTATTTTGCAAGAATGATAATTCTGATTTATTCTTTTCATCCCTACTTGTCCTCTGAGTAATGGAGAAGGAACGAAATTACAGAGAGAAAAGGACGCGTGAGAAAAGAACACAATTTCCTATACAGGTTATTTACATACAAGTGCCTTTACTGGTTATAAAAATACACATTAACTAACACAGGGCAGAAGTGTTTCAGAATTAATTTTAAAAAATTAGTACTATAAATAAATACTAGTGCTCAGTTGCATTACTATAACACTACTTACCAGAATGCCTGAATACCCAGAGGTGTCCAGCTGGGGATATTTTTTATAATTATCAAGTTGCAGAAGGTGAGCTGTGTTTTCTGAATAGCAATTCTTCATATTTTCATAAGGTCATCCAAAAATTGGGGCGAACAAACCCAATTAATCATTTTTTGAAAGTTTTGGGCTAAGTAGATGGAATTGTCCCCCTAATTTCATAGCATCTAAACTGAAGCAGTTCTGGGTTTCTGCTGTTCCAGTTCTCATCACTGGCCTTTTTTATGAGTCAAGAAACTGATGCAATTTATCCAAGTCCACCTGAATAAACAGAAAGGGTGCAAGATCTGTCTAAAGCTTTAAGAGTCAAAGCACTTTGGTCTGCCACTTACTGCCATCCACTCAAGTTTTAAATTTCCAACGTTACACAAGTGTCTGCAGATTTGTCCTCTGGTTATTTTGTTACTGAAATACATCCTCTTGACAAGAGAAGTCAGCAAATTAAGGCAAACTTAAATTAAATAGACCCTATGTCCTCATGCCATGATACCCAAAATTCTTTCCATGGCAAGCTTGCCTTAATGAAATTGCATGTGGTGCTGGAGGTCAGACTCCTCATTGTCCCTGCGGTTTGGAGAAAAAATGTCCCTGCACTGTATCCACAATACTTGTCCCTGGAGTCCTATCTCTTATCAGCTCCTCCAGCTTTGAGAAAGCTGCTGACTCCCCACCTCTCAGCAATAGCAGAAGGAATTACAAGTTTCCTTTTCCTGGGAGACATTTGGCCCTGCTTCTAGAGCCCCTCTCCAGGGTGGTGCCCAGCTGTGTCGCATTCCGCCAGTGCCCATATTCTGCTGCAGGGTGTCCTTCCACAGGGATGTGGTGCACCAGATGCAGGTCACACCATTAACTGACACTCACTGCACATGGCATGGATGGGTAAGGCTCACGAATATACATAAATGCCATTGCTTGTTTCCATGGTAACTTTGATGCTTCGGAATGGAAAAGGCAAAAAAGCCAGGAACAACAGGAGACCTGCAGGGAGGTATCAGCATATCAGTCACAGATATTTGAGTTGCCCTGTGATATTCTGCAGTGCCAGAAATCCCAGCTATGCTAGATGATCATGCTATGATGATACTCCAATGATACTATGATTTCTGTATTTACCCATCCCATAGCTGATCTTGCTATTTTGTGTAGTTTAGGGGGGTTTTTAAAGGTTACTTTCTACACCAGGTATTAGGCAAACAGCAGTGACATCGGTTGTGACTGCCATGTATCCTCTAAGGACAATATAGAGATCAGTGGTATGAATGCTTTGAAAGCTATGCCACGCTTTATAGAAATACAGGGGTTTATGTATGAAACCCACATGGGAGTACCATTGGGACCAAACAAGATAAGCATTACTTTACTTTTTTAAAGGTGTTTATCTTTGTAAAGTTGAAATGCACTTTGATCTCATTTAGTTAATTGACAGTACTTAATTGTTGCTGACCTCTCACAAATTTAATGCCTAGTCATGTAGTGTATGCATTAATTTCACTGTTGAAAGCTGTCTCTGTCTTCAGCGGCAATTGTGTGGCAAACTTCATGGAAAGAGTAATCCGGTACTGAGTGAGAGAATTGGTAGCTTGTCAGTATTTCAATCTCAGCGATGACCAAGGCTTTTATACTTGCAGAATGACAAGTCTCATCACCACCACCACCTAATCATCATCATCATCATCATCTTTGTCAAGAGGTCTCCCTCAGGGCAAGGTAAATGTTAAGGAAACTCTCCTGTCCGACCATCCAGGAGCCACCCTGGCAGTCACACATACACCACCTGAGCTGGGACCGAAGCCCTTTCACAACTACACACCCCACACTCAACACAGTCAGACCAGGTTTCCTTACCTCTTTACCGGCTTATCCCCAGGTTTTCCATAGCAGAGTCTCAGACGTCCCGATCCTTGAAATGATTTAATCTCGGTGCAATAACTAAATAACAAAGTAACAGCTCGAGCTGATGCCTCCGAGAAGGGACCACGAACAAAGGAAACCCTGGGCTTTCATCCCTTTAGAGTCTTAGCCCGCCAAGTGTGGGGATCGTCGGCTCCTGCCGTGTCTCTGAGTGCCCGGTCCCCTGGTCGGCGCCCCAGGTCCCCGGGCCCTTTGTTACGCAAAGGGCGGCACTTCACGGCCCCTTGCCTGAGGCTCTCGCAGCTTGCAAACCGAGCTACCTGCACTGTATGTATTCCTCAATAGTAAAGAAATAAAAATATTTCGTATCTAGTCCTTAGATTTCACCGATGATTTACACTGCTCGTGACTTTTCCCTGTTTCCATCAGTTCAGTCTCGGCATACATCGTACCAGAGTCATTAGGTATGAAGATTTGTTTTTTGAGGGAGTTGATTGCGATGCTGTCAATCAGTTTAGCAGTGCCCTTTCTGGACAGAGTGCGACTATCGGGGAGAGTCCACCTTCCAAATTACTGTGTTGTGTGTATCTTGTCCCCCTTTCCCAGAAATTACACTGGGCTTGAGAAATCCGACTAGTTGTTGATCAGATCTTGCTTAGGAAGGAGGAAGAAACAGACCTAATGATGACTGAGCAATTAACCTGATTCACCCACTCATCTCCTTTGAAGATGGGGACTTCGAAGCTGATCTACAATTGAAGAGAAAACCCCAACCACTAATGCAACTGGTCCTCTCACCTGACGTGCTTTAAAAAAATTCCCTCTAATGCCTTCGTTACACAGCAGATCAACTGTTTCATATTTTTCTACACTGAAGCTGCTCTTCCTAGTAAATTGGTAGGTAGTCACTTAACCTAGGGACCACAAGGCTTGGCTAATAGAAGTCAGCTCCAGCTGCATCAGGAAAGATGGAGACATTTCTTGCCACTGTTGGTGTGTGTTAAGAGCATCGAAGAATGAAAACAACTCTCAGAGGATTTACAGCCCTTGCCACACACTGAGTCACAGCACGGAGGATTCAATAACAGGAGCCCTCCAGGTCCTTGAAATGCTTCTTTAAATGAGCATCCACTCCGTCACACCAAGGCTAAGCGTAAACAAACTTTTCTATCCATATACTTGTCTCAGCCACATATTAGGTTTTCCTGATAATGCCACGGCAAACTCTGAAGGAGAAAGCAGTACAGCTGCTCCTTGTACTATTTTAGCATCGGGGATCAAATTAACATCCCCGAGGGTGGGATAGCATAATCAGACTTCAGAGGGCTTGTCTGAGGGCTCTTTTTAAAAACAAGAAAATAAATTGGTACCTGTGGGGTTGTGCAATGAACGCTGACATGGAAGAGGTGGAGAGTAGGATGGAGCTAAAGGGCAATGAGTGGGATCTCGCTCAGCTTTGGGGGGGCATGAGACACTCAGGCCGCGGCCGTGGGGGTGTCAGCAGACCTGGCTCTCGGGTGCTGCCGCCCTCCTTTCCCCGCCGCGCAGCTCCCGAGGCCGCCCGGGCACAGCCTGCTCGCTGCACGGCGGGGCAGGTGCGAGGGCGGACGGGCTGACGGGCGCT
>VXAD01008938.1:214283-244109 GCA_013399195.1 Dicrurus megarhynchus | reverse complement strand
CATGCGGGTGCCCCGGGACCCCCGGCCCTGTGCCCCTGACCCTCGGCGTGCTGCACTCGCCGCTTCATCTCCCGTGCTCGCTCCGTTTCCGCGCAGTGGAACGAGGTCACCCGGTACTTCCGAGTGGGGATGCCCCTGCGGCGGCACCGGCAGCGCTTCCGCACGCACGGCAGCTGCTTCACCGCCGCCGAGGCCGCCGACTGGCTCCACCAGGTGCTGAGGAGCAACAGCAGCTTCGGGCCCGACGTGACCAGGCAGCAAACGGTGCAACTCCTGCGGAAATTCCTCAAAAACCACGTCATTGAGGATATCAAAGGCAGGTGGGGAGCTGAAAATCTGGAAGACAACGGTGCCCTGTACAGGTACTGAGATTAAAATTATTCCATGGCTCCTCAGATTGGGAATTTTAATTAAAAATGATCAGAAGTGCAAAAAGGACTTGCTTGGGGTTGAGCGTTTTGGGCAAAAATTTAATTAGCATAATTTTTGCTCCTCTGAGTGTTTTACTTTGCTCCTGTCTGTGTCCATGCTTTTGTCTATCCGAGGTTTTTGCTGGAATACGAGCAGCACTCCAGTGCTTTGGAGTGAAGCCAGAGTGTTTTGTAGTAACTCCCTGCTGGGTTTGCTTCTCTTGGACCTTCTACACAAAGTCTAAGTGGGAAACAGAGCCAAACAGCTCTGAAATTAAAGATATTAATGGCCCTCACTTCTCACATTCTGGGCTTACTCTGTGCCAACATCTTCAGCTTGACTTTGGCATCAAGATAAACAGCCCAAAGCTGCTTTATCATATGATAAATTTAAAAAATCAGTGTTTTCCTTTTTATTTTCCTGAATCTCCTCACAATCCTGTGGAGTCACTCTGGTATGGAATGAGAGTTTTTGTTTTGGTCATGTAATTTATTTGATTACAGATCAATTCTAAATGTATTTAACATCTCTCCTGTTCATTACAGATTTCCTTCAACATCTCCAGTTAAACCTCTACCAAGCCCACCAAGGGAGAACTTGGAAAACTTCGCTGCAGACAAAGGAAAACCTTTTAAACTGCCCAGTTCATCCAAGAGGGCTTTGAAAAAACCAGAGTTCCTGCAGTCTCTGGTAATGACTTCTGTTCCTTACAGGATTGCAGTTGTCTTGTATTGTCTTTATTCTTTAAAAAAGTAAAGCTAGAATCCTTTAGTGACACTGTTCTGTTGTGACATCTTCCTTCCAGCTTGAGAAATCGCCTGGAATTAAGGAATAAATTGGTATGGGAGGTTTGGGTTTTTATTTTGTTTCGGGTTTTCTTTGTTTTGTCTCAGTGCAGAATTATCCCTGCTAAGGGATTTTAAAGTATTGGGAGGGCTGGAAGGTGAAGTTCTAGAAATGATCTGTACAATATGGCCTTGTTGAAACTTAATTTATGTTTGGGGGACAAATAAAAGGCACAAATCATTTAACTTTAGCTTTTTGGAGAAGAAGGAATCTGCGTATGGCCCTTGATTCATTTGAGATTTGTGTGCATAAATTCTGAATTTAGATTCCAGTCCTAAATGAGGATAATTCACGTATTAATACATCTGGATTTGAGGTGGTTTTACCTTTTCAATTGCTGATTTTGGGATTGATCAGGGTGGGTTTTTTTAATTTCTTTTGCTTTTTAGTTGTGTGCTTCCATTTCAGTGCTGAGACTGAAGGTTACTCCCTGGCTCACGTGGAATTTATTGTTTCACACAATGCCCTGTTCTTCTAATTCCAAATTTCTCTAATTTTTAATTGCTTTAAGAGCCTCGTATATCTTACAGCATAAACCACTCATTTCCAGGAAAACTTAGCAAGACCAAAACCTGATGTAACAGAAGAAAAGAAAGGAGACACCCTGCAAGGGAGGGAAATAAGCCAGGAATATGTGCAAGAAACATGGAGAAATATCATCCAGATACAGTAAGTGATGAATTACCCAAAGCACCTTCTCACTGAGGTATGAAATAGCCCAATGAAGCTTTTGCAATTTGTTCTTAACTTTTAAAACTATGCTTGAAGTTGAATATTTTTGCCATTGTTTTTCTAATGTATTTGTTAACATTGGATTGTTGCATTTAAGGAATTTCTGGTCATGTGCTGTTGGTGAAATATATTTAAAATACCACAGGTGCTCTTCCTTGCTGATTGTTGCTGTTTGTCCCAGGGAAAAGTGTCCTCAAGCTGTCCTCCTGCAAGTGAGAAGTTATTAAACAGCACTTTAGCTTCTCGAGAGTTTTTGGATAGATATGAAAAGAACTTGTTTTCCTTCATTCCTTGCAAATCTCTGCTCTCCTCCTCCTCCAGTTTGCAAACCATTTTGGGGCTCCCCTCGTTGGAGGAGGTTCTGCAGCCAGCCCAGATCATTCCTGAGTTTGTCATGTACAACATGAGCAACACCAGCAAGCACGGGGTGGTGATTCTGCAGGACAAAGCAGGTGAGATTGATTGCCCTGGCTTCGCTTAAGAATTCTTTATTTATAAATAATAATTAATCTATTTCACAGTCTGTTGTTTGCACTTCTTTCCCAAACCACAGCACAGTTTAAATCCCATCCCATTCCACCCCTGCCATGGCAGGGACACCTTCCCCTATCCCAGGTTGCTCCATCCTGGCCCTGGACGCATCCAGGGGCAGCCACAGCTTCTCTGGGAATTCCATCCCAGCCCCTCCCCACCCTCCCAGGGAACAATTCCTTCCTAATATCCCATCTAACCCTGCCCACCTTCAGCTTAAAGCCATTCCCCTTTATCCTATCAAAACTACATGTGTAGCAATACTTAAAATCAGTTTTAAGTTTAATCTTTTG
This sequence comes from Dicrurus megarhynchus, assembly GCA_013399195.1. Taxonomy (NCBI): domain Eukaryota; kingdom Metazoa; phylum Chordata; class Aves; order Passeriformes; family Dicruridae; genus Dicrurus; species Dicrurus megarhynchus. The sequence continues at coordinate 241,296 of VXAD01008938.1, read as the reverse complement.
CACTTTAGGTGTTATTTAATATATGTGAGCCATTATTAGTTATTAATTATTTGGGCTCATGTCTAAATAATGCATTTATCTGTTTATATTTCAGAAGACCTCCCTCACTGGGTGCTGTCAGCCATGAAGTGCTTGGCCTACTGTAAGTCACTGAAGAGCTTTTAGGTTCAGAAACTTCTTTTGAGAGTTGAAAGATTTGTATGTGTGAAATCAGTTGTGATGTTTCAGTTGGGAAATTGGGCAAAACCTGTGTGTGGTTTCCTCTAATGCAGTTTTTCAGGAGTAAAAGGGACTTTCTTTTTCCAGTCCCTGGCTTTGAGCTGGACCAAAACATTTCCTACATTTAATATTAAACTGGGGAGATTCATTTTATTGGGTTTTTAAGCATCAGCTATAAATTAATTAGATGAGTGCCTCTCAAATGAAACCAGAGATAATGAACCTTTTTCCACGTGCTGAGTTTCCTCTTGCTCAAGAATCCCAAACTCCCTGTGGGAGAACTGGGATCACTGTGCTTTGGAAATGAAGGAACATAAAAGGGTTGGTTATCATTTTGCTGAGGAACCTATAAAGACCATAGATTAATTACTCTTTCTTTATTTTCTTGGTGTGGAACAGAATTGGGCACAGCTCTTCAGTGGCTGCCTGGAATCTCTTGCACTCTTTGTGCCAGATACAGTAGTTGTGGATTGCTGACAGGATTCTTTGCTTGTGAAACAAGAATAAACTTGGGCTGATTTTTAAAAATTGCTTTTCTAATGGAATTGTGGATTTTTGGTGTGAGTTTCCTTTCTTCCCCTCTTTTCAGGGCCCAGGAACAATGACATGAGCCAAGCCACCTACAGTGGGTTTGAGCGGGACGTGTTCAGAACAGTTGCTGATTATTTTCTCAGCCTTCCTGAGCCATTGCTTACTTTTGAATACTATGAACTCTTTGTTAATATCTTAGGTATGTAAGAATTTAGAAACAGTCAGGGAAGCTGTAAGTTTAGATCAGCTGGGGGACAAATGTGTGATTCAAAGCAGAGCTTGGCCCCCTGATCTGTGAGGGAGCTCAGATCTGAGGGGGATCATCACTGCTCCATTCTGTATTAGTGTTAATTAAAAGGTAGTTCTGTCTCATGGTTTCCCATTTAAATTGCTGTTTCAGCTCACATTCTAAATATTCAATAACAATAACTCTTAAAAAGTGCTTGTTCTGCCTGTTCCTCACTATTGCAGTGTTACCTGTCTTTGTTCTTGCATGTTGGTTGCAATTACCTTGTTAAATTGCTTTGGGACTGAACTAAAGTCTTCTTCATTAATATCTTAATTAATATCTTAGCTTTGTTGTCTGTCTGCCCAGGTAGCAGCTCTCTAAACTGGTTCATTTTCATACCACTTGCATCTTTAACATCTCTTTCATTTCCTGATAGTTATGTGTGGCTACATCCCAATTCCAGATCTGGGCAGTGGAAAACGTTCTGTCCAAGAGGAGAAATGTGACCCCCAGCCTTCAAAAACTCTTCACTTGAACTCTTTCAAGTCCACTGAGTGTCTTCTCCTAAGCCTGCTCCTCAAAGAGCCTGATGAGAAGAAGAAAGGTGAAGCTCCCAGGAGGTTTTCCTCAGAAGAGCTGAGAGCCCAAAACCAACATGAAAAGAAATGGCAGCAGCACAAACTGCCACGTCAGCAAGGGAGTGCTGGGAGCCCGATAGGAGGGAGCTGCCAGAATCTTGCAGGATTCAGGAATCAACAAGAGCCACCTGGAGCATTTAGGACAAGGTGTTACTCCTTGGAAAGAATTGGAGCTGCTGCTTCAAGTGTGTGTACTAAAGGAGGATCTGCCTCCCTCAGGAGAGGTGGTGTCAGCACCATCACGAGAAGCGAAGAACTGCTGGATGAGCATAAAGTGAATTCCGTGGTGGAGCTGGGCTGGGGTAGCTCGGGCCAAACACGGAGCCATGGCCTCAGCAGAGCGTGTGCCCCCTGTGCCCGGGCTGAGGAGCTGTGGGATGGCAGCCGTGGCTGGAAGGCAGCGCGCCGCTCCCTCAGCCTGCAGGGCAGGAGGAGCTGCGGGAGCTGCGCCGCCATCGACACACCCCTCGCTGAGATCAGCCTGCAGCCCAGCCCTCGGCCCTGGGGGCAAGGAAAGCCCGGCAGGACTCAGGGCTCCCACAGCACCATCCAAAAGAGACTCTGCAGGAGCAGCACAGAACTGTCAGCACGCTCTGTCCCCCCCTCCCCTTGTGTGTTGGCTGGCACAAGTAAGGGCTTTCTCCAGCATGTTGTGGTGCCTTGTCATGTGGCCTCACTAATCCCCGCTTCCCTCACCTTTGCTGCTCTGGCTAGGTTTGTGGATAGGCATAGAACATGGATTTGTGGGGTTTTTAAAGAAAACCTGCTGCCTAAATTGTTTAAATTGCTGTAGCTCTGCTAACAAATAGTAGTGTGTAGTATCTTTGGAGTATGAGCTTGATGTGTCAGTAATTGGCCTTTCTGCTCAGGTAAGTGAGGAAGGAGGCAGGCAATCTGCACACACCTGCCTGTTGGAGGAGATGTCTTTTTCTGCTCTTTAAATCAATGTTTTCTGGAAATAGTCCTGGGAATAATTAGTGTCATTCCTTAATTGTATTATGGTCCTAATTGCACCATAATGAAGGAAGTTGAAGATGACCACACAAAGGCCTGTACATTCTCTCTACTGTTACAGCTGATTTCTCTGAAACATAAGAAACTTGTGGTACTGAGGTAAAAATATGCTGGAAGTTGGTTCAAATCTTAATGCCAGCTGTCTTTGTGGTTAACTTGTAGATCTCCTGCAGCCTCACCTGGAAAGAATTGCAGTGGAGGCTCTGCAGATCTGCTGCTTGCTGCTCGCTCCCCCGAAGCGCAGGAAGCTGCAGCTGCTGATGCGGATGATGGCCAGGATCAGTGGCAATGTTGATATGCCACGGCTGCACGATGCCATGGGCACCAGGTCCTTGGTAAGAGAAGGAAAATCTCTTCTTAAAAGAATGCAGATGACTCTTCAGTCAGATTTCTCACCCAGCTGCTGTTTAGGATCCCAGACTGGTTTGGGTTGGGAGGGACCTTAAAGCCCATCTCATTCCAGGTTAAACCTGGCTCTTGGTGTGCATTAGGTCTGGGTTAGGTTGGCTGTGCAGGTTTTAATCACCTCACTTGTCTCAAGATGACCAATTGAATACTTAGGTTTAGATTAGATGTAGGAAGGAATTCTTTATTCAGAGGGTGGGCAGGCCCTGGATCCCTGGCAGTGCCCAAGGCCAGGCTGGATGGGGCTTGGAGCAGCCTGGGACAGTGGAAGGTGTCCATGTCCCAACCCACCCCATTCCAGGATTCTATTTTATGATTCTGTGAAGATATTAATTTTTCTATAGCTTCAGCATTTTTCTGTTATTACCTTTTTAGAATATGTATTTTTAATTGAAAGTGCTGCTCAATTTCAGAAAAAATTGCTTTAATTCAGATGAGGGAACAGCTCTGACTTTTCCTCCCTGTGTGACCATACTTGGAAGTTGGTACTGGAGATTTTGTGCCACTGTAGAGCGGAGAGAAGGCAAGTGAATCCCAGAGCTTTGTGTACTGAGGTTGTGCTGAACTCTTGCAGCTGATCCAGACGTTTTCCCGCTGCGTGCTGCGCTGTGCACAGGAAGAAGACCTGGATGAGCTGCTTTCCACACGCTTGGTTTCCTTCCTGATGGACCATCAGCAGGAAATATTCCAAGTCCCAACTTACCTGCAGGTTGCTGTGCGAGATCACCTCGAGTACCTGAAGATGGCTCAGGTTGGTGCCATGAGAGCAGTTCGAATTCATTTGTTAATTGTTACTTCTGAAGGTGGGAAAACGAAAATAAACCCCGGATATTTTGAATTTTTAAATATTAGTTATCTTATAATGTTTTGCAGCTTGTAAGTGTTTATGGGTGTTTACTGGGTACTTACTCAAATAGTACAGAATAAGTTGAGTACATGCAGAGCCCTTTTTCTTTCAGTGCAAACAGGAAAAAGAGGAAATTTGTGCCATCTTGCCAACGTATTCCTACTGCAAGCAAATCACTCCTCAGGAGTTTGAAGAACAAAAGGTCTCCACCTCGCAGGCTGCAGTGGCAGAGCTCTTGGAGAACATCATCAAGGATAAAAACCTCTCTGTGAAGGACAAAAAGAAAAAGTTAAAACAGGTGGGTTTATTTAATCTGCTTCTGCAGTGCTTTTGTGAGGGAAGGGCTCAGGCACCAGAGCCTGGGGCAGGAGAGGAGCAGAATGTGCTGAGAAATGTTTGTGCTCAAGAGCTTTTGAGTGCTTTGTGTGCTCTGCTTGCGATTTTATAGATGATTTCTAATGCTGCATCCTATGGAGCCAGGCTGGGGGTGCTCACCTGGAGAGGAGAAGGCTCCAGGGAGAGCTCAGAGCCCCTTCCAGGGCCTAAAGGGGCTCCAGGAGAGCTGCAGAGGGACTGAGGACAAGGCATGGAGGGACAGGACACAGGGAATGGCTTCCCAGTGCCAGAGGGCAGGGATGGATGGGATACTGGGAAGGAATTGTTCCCTGTGAGGGTGGGCAGGCCCTGGCACAGGGTGCCCAGAGCAGCTGTGGCTGCCCCTGGATCCCTGGCAGTGCCCAAGGCCAGGTTGGAGCAGCCTGGGACAGTGGGAGGTGCCCCTGCCCATGGCAGGGGTGGCACTGGGGGGGCTGTGAGGTCCCTTCCAACCCAAACCATTCCATGATAATCCAGACTTTGACTCTGCCTGGCAGCAGTGGAGTTTTACTGGTTTTACAACATTGCTTACAAATTATTCTGCTGGAGATGCTGCTCTCTGTTCAGTGATTCCTGATGGAATTACAGCCTGGATTCCTCTGGTGCACTGGCCATCCAAGTCACCATTAACATGCCATAGGTGGGTTTCAATGCAATAGGTGTTAAAAGCAATAATTTTTGGCTTTAAGAGACCAAACTCTCTCTTCACAATCCTGAAACATTCTTTTGGTGGCCTTGTGTTTTGTAATATTTGTAGCGCTCAAGATTATCCTGCACTACCAACATCTTGCCTAATAGTAAGGCTAAAACACAGCAGTTCTGGCAGGATTTAATCCTGGAGGGTTTTTCTTTCCCTTGGCAAGTCTTTTTGCCCAATGGAATAGTTCTGTATTTGTCCTGGAATCTCCTAAGCAAGTCTTGTGACTCCCATTTGAACAAGCAGCTTTTCAGGGCAGGCACGCTTGGCTTTGGTGCCCCTCCTGCAGCTCTGACTTCCATGTGTGTTGTGGAAACTTTCTGGGCCTCTAAAAGTGAGCCTGGTTTGGTTCAAGAGCATCAAAACTTCCTGAATGTAAAGAAGAATGGTTAATTACAGTTGATTGAGGCTTGGAGTAAGTGAGGAGGAAGAAATGATTCACAGCAGCAGGGGAAAGGGGAGGAAGGAAATGGGGGCCCAAAAGTGATCCCAGGACTGGAGGTGCCTCAGAGGTGCCAGCACAGGGATGGGCACTGCCCCGGACCTGCTGGACACACTCTTCTTGATGGGAAATGTTGGGAATTTTGGGGAAAAGCCAAATTCATGGCACTTTCTAGAGGGTAAGGTCCCAGTTGTGCCAACAACCAGAAGTTGCAAAGGGGGTTGGCTGAATCCGTCAGTGGAAAGGTTTGGCTCATGTTCATCACAGTTTTCATCCCTTCCTGAGGCCTTGCATGGAAACAGGCAAAATGTCCAAATCACATTTCTGATTCCAGGTATTTTCATTTTCATGGAATCAGTGTAAGCTTTCCTGGGAGAACCCTTCCAAAACAGGCTGAATCTTGGCTCCCTGTTGGGTAAAATAGACTTATCCATGGAATTCCTGGAAGGCAGCTCTCCAGGCACAGCACCATGGCGTGTGCTCTGGCAGAGCTGGAGTTTCCTGTGGGATTTTCTTGTCATTGGTGCTTGTGTGTGCTGCAGTTCCAGAAGGAATACCCCCAGATCTACGGGAGCAGGTTCCCGACGACGGAGACGGAAGCGCTGCTCCTGGAGAACAAACCCACCATCAAACAGCCCATGCTGAGCCTCAGGAAACCCAAATTTCGGAGCCTCAGGTATTGATTTCACCCCACCTGAGCCATTTCTCCCTGCTGAAAGGCTGAGGGGTTCGCCAAAGGAATTGCTGCAGGAGTTTGGCGGTGGCTGCGCTGTGGAAGGAGGAAATGTTTACATGGACACTGTGCTGGAAGGTGCCAAAATAGGTTTTTTTTGGTGCAGGTACTTTGGAATAACTTCTAAAAGAAAAATATTTATCTGTTTACAAATTATTAAAATATATATTAGAGTAGGAAAATGTGAAAATACACATAAAGCTGTTGTTAACCAAAAATTTATATATGGGTTTTTATGGGAAACTAATGACCTGCCTCTTGTTATAACCTTTTAATGTCTGGTCAGGAATTTGTGCCATTTATTGGAGTTTTTACGTGTGTGTGTGTGTGTTGTGACTAAGTGCCTTTCATATTCTAAAAATGTTTGTCTTTAAACAAAGGAGCTTCTATGAGTTCAGAACCAGGAGAGCCAGTTTACCATAAATAAATTATTATCTCACTCCCTAAAATGCTTCTGTTCATATCATCTGTAAAACCCTCATCAGCTTTTTGATATTTATTTATATTAAAAGACTTGAAGTGTATTTATGATGTTTTCATTTTCATGGAAAATTCATTTTGGATCTGTTGGTGTGATTCTCAAAATAGGAGTGATGGGTGATCCATGAAGTGAGAACAGTGGAACCAGAACACAGAATATCCCTATTTTTTCCAGAGTTAGGGATTTGTTTATTAATTATGATAAAGATAAAGGTTCCCTCACAGGATTATAAAGCTGCAGGAGTATTTTGGGGAATGAATAATTAATAATAATTAATCTACTGCATGGCTCTGAGATCACAGACTGGTTTGGGTTGGGAGGGACCTCACAGCCCACCCAGTGCCACCCCTGCCATGGCAGGGACACCTCCCACTGTCCCAGGCTGCTCCCAGCCCCAATGTCCAGCCTGGCCTTGGGCACTGCCAGGGATCCAGGGGCAGCCACAGCTGCTCTGGGCCCCCTGTGCCAGGGCCTCTCCCCCCTTACAGCCAGGAATTCCTTGGTTCATCTGTGACCCTGACCCTATCAGTTTTCTCCCAAAAAATACCATTTTTCTCCTTTTTTTTTTTTTGAAGATTTTGTAAGTGAGAAACCCCCAAATTAGGCTCATTTTACCCTGGATTAATGATCCCTTAATGTCCTGTGGGTAGCTTTGTGCTTTCAGGGCTGGGGGCAGCTGTTCCTCCCTAGAACACCTGTGATCAACTCCCTCCAACATTCCAGCACCTGCCTGAACTTGCTTCCAATGCTTCCCAGTCCCTTCCACGTTGCATAAATGCTTTGTTTATGTAGTGTTCCAGTTAAGTAACTTATGAGGTGAGAAGCTCACATTTCCCAGGATTTAGCTTTCAAAGGCCTGCTCTCATTATTCCCAGTTCTTGATCCAGGTTATTTAATGTTCCCTTCTAAGGTTTTGACAGAACTTAACCAAAATGGGAATAAATAAAGAAATTACAATATAATTATGGTTATTTAATATAAAGGGTTAATGGGAGCCCTCAGTCCAAGGTTTTCTGTGAGAAGCCTTAAATGAACATTTGTCCAAGTGGCAACACTGCCTTGAAAGGGAGCAGACAAAACCAGGGAACTAAGCCAATGCTCACATGCTGGTTGTAGCACAAATGGAACAGGGGGATGTTTAAGGTCTCTTTTTGTCCCTTCACCCCAGTTTGGATCCCTGGAGCTGTTTCCAGTTGAAAGTTTGAAGTTTCCCTTTACAGCACTGTTGTTTTCATAAGTGTTGACTCTTACTAGAGGTGGTTCCCAATGATGGTGAGTCTGGAGGAGGCTGACAGGAGCCCTCAAGGGGCTGCAGCTCCTCCCAAGGGACAGCTCCAATCTCTGCTCCCTGGCAGCTGGGCCAGGACCTGGGAACAGCTGGAGCTGTGCCAGGGCAGGCTCAGGTTGGATATCAGGAAAGGTTCTTCCTCCAGAGGGTGCTGGGCACTGCCCAGGCTCCCCAGGGAATGGGCACAGCCCTGAGGCTGCCAGAGCTCCAGGAGCTGCTGCCAGGGATGCCCAGGGTGGGGTTTGGGGTGTCTGTGAAGGAATGGGTGCTGGACTTGGATGATCCCTACATGTCCCTTCCAGCTCAGGAGATTCCTTGATGTCTGACACTGGCATTTTCTTCTCTCTTGGTGTCTCCAGTGTCACATCATTCCTGGGGGAGGCTCTGGAGGAGCCAGGATGGTCCCTGCGGTGCCGAGTGCCGGTGCCAGCTCCCGGCACGGCTCCAGCGCCCTCCGTTTCACTCCTCCCTGGGTTTTTTTCTTTGTAATCACTTCTGCTTGGGAAGAATTTAGGTCTCAGAAAAACAGTGAAAGCCCCTTTTTGTGTGAGCAGCAGGACAAAAGCTCCCAAAGCCCAGGGAGGATTTTGGTGCTGAAAGCCGGCTCTGTTCCCGGGGTGCTCTCATTGGCGGGGGCTGTTTTGGGACGGGGCTGCCCTGGGCAGGGCTCAGCACCCCATAAATACCCAGCACAGCTCTGCCTCTGTGCTTGGCTCTGGAGACTCAGGCCCTTCATCAGGGAGGATGTACAGCCAGTGAGTATTCCTGAAGCTCCTCTCCAGGGGAGCACATCCCGGCTGGGGCTGGGGGGCAGCAAGGTTTGGAGGGGAGGAGGAGGAGAGGAGCTCTCCATGTGTCTGTGCTGGTACATCCCCTGCCAAGGTGTGGTTCTGGTCTGGGGGAACAGACTCACCTCCAGGTTCCAGAGGATTGACCAGAATTTGGAGCAGAATCATGGAATCCTGGAATGGTTTGGGCTGGGAGGGACCTTAAAGCCCATCCAGTGCCACCCCTGCCATGGGCAGGGACACCTTCCACTGTCCCAGACTGCTCCAAGCTCCATCCAGCCTGGACACGTCAGGGATCCAGGGGCAGCCACAGCTTCTCTGGGCAGAGTTCACCAGCCTGTGCCTGGTGTATCTCCATGGGCTTTGCAGTAGATAAAATTGGAGCCCAACAAATAATCCTTTGCTTAAAAAAAAAACGAAGAAAAAAAGCGAAAAGGCAAAAACCAGGCTTTTTGAAGAGCTGGGTATCAGGTTCTGTTCCTGACTATTATTCCCCAGATGAGGGAATTTTAATACCTTTTGCCAGGCACTGTGAGGAATGGCACTTTCAGTCTTCTTTAGCTTGCAGATAGTTGTTTATTAGGTCTTATCAGAGAGTTAAAACGCTAGCCTCGGACAGCACAGAGCAGAGAATGCCTGGAATCGCCTAATGGCCACCTAATCTTGATTACAGGCCCTTTTAAAGGTAAATTGTCCAATTAAAACTTAAAACGAAAGATATTTTCTTTTTTCTACCAATGCTCAATAATTCACTTTACTACGTTGACCGGAATTGCAGGTTTTTCCATCCAATCATTCCAAATTATTTTTACTGCATGAAATGGAAGACTAGAAGAAAAAGAAGAAGGGTCTAAAAGACAACTATTATCCTTCATTTTGAAGTTTTTTGCTTTTATCTATTTACTACATTAACTAACCTTAAAAGTCTAGATTTTATACCATGCAACCACCTTACACAATATCTCATCACCTAGTTTACACCCAAGCAGATTCTAACTCCTCTTTCAGGGCATACAGCTTTCTCCATGGTGGAAGACCAGAAATGTTGGTGTACAGGGGGGTTTTATTCTTTCAAACAGGCAGAGCAATATTCTCTGCATTCTGGACTCCCAACACTGGGAGATACAAGTGGATTTTGCTTCCTGATGATGCCGGTATCCTGGGTTTGTTGGGCTGCAGTATGGGCTGTCCCCTCGGGGTCCCTGTCCCTCCTCGTGCTCAGGACAGTTCTCAGTAGCTGTTTGGAGCCTCAGAGCCTTTCCCCACAGGAAAGCTGCTTCTCCCTCCCTTCAAGTTCTTTGCAAGTCATGGATCATCCCTTCCAGAAAGGTCCATCCCTCCCTAGGAGGGGCTCCCAGCTCTGCTCCGGGCTCACCCAGCTCTGCCCCTTTCAGGGTGGAGCATCCTGCTGGAGGCTACAAGAAGCTCTTTGAGACAGTGGAGGAGCTGTCCTCTCCAGTGACTGCCCACGTCACAGGTTGGTCTGGGGCCTCATCTCCTTCTGCTCTCCTTTGTTCCTGCAGCTCAGGGGCTTTCCAAGGGCTGGCTGTGAAGGAGCTCACAGGGCTGGTGATTTGGGTAGCAAAAGGTCAGATGGGGTGGGAGGATCTTCAGACATTTCAGCACTGAATGTCTTGGTCCACAGCAGGTGTGGAGGTGAAGAAATCAGAGCTTAAAGTGCTCGTGTGTGTTTAGACACCAAGTTTAAAAAATTTAAAAAATGAGTCTGAAGTTTTGGGTTTTTTGCTGTCACGATGAAGCTTCCTTGGTTTGATTGGCCATGCCCATCCCAACGCTGCCTCTCCCACAGGCAGGATTCCCACCTGGCTGCGCGGAAGCCTCCTGAGATGTGGTCCTGGCTTGTTCGAGGTGGGCTCAGAGCCCTACTACCACCTCTTCGATGGCCAGGCACTGCTCCACAAGTTCGACTTCAAGGAGGGGCATGTCACCTACCACCGAAGGTACGTGCCAGCTTTCCACGAGAAAGAATAAATCAGGAAGCATTTGCACGTCTGAAATGCTGGGGCCAGGCTGTGCCTGTGGGAGACACCGGTTTTGTTGAGTCCATGTGGTTATTGGAAGAGCTCTAGCAGTGATATCACTGAACCCAGATCCAAATGCAGCGCGAGGTTGTGGGAACCTGCAGATCCCAGAGCTCTCATGAGGTTCATCACAGGAATATTTGTATTTATTGCAAGGCTGGTGTCACCTGTAACAGACCTCCTCCTCCTGGCCCTCCCAGGTTTCTCCGGACTGACAGCTACGTGCGAGGCATGACGGAGAAGAGGATTGTGATAACGGAGTTTGGCACCTACGCCTACCCAGACCCCTGCAAGAACATCTTCTCCAGGTACCTCGGGGTGGTACAGACATTGCTGGGATGTCCTACTGAGTTTCTGCTTCCCAGGAGCCCCTGACTGCCTGTTGGTTTTCTCTGCTCAGGTTTTTCTCCTACTTCAAAGGTGTGGAGGTCACGGATAACGCCCTGGTGAACATCTACCCCGTGGGCGAGGATTACTATGCCTGTACTGAGACCAACTTCATCACCAGGATTAACCCGGACACCCTGGAGACCATCAAGCAGGTGGGTCTTTGTCCTGGGCTGTTAGAGGTGTGGAGGAGTAAAACTAAAATGAAAATCATGGAGTCACAGCATGGGTTGGGTTGGGAGAGACCTTAAATCCCACCCAGTGCCACCCCTGCCATGGCAGGGACACCTCCCACTGTCCCAGGCTGCTCCCAGCCCCAATGTCCAGCCTGGCCTTGGACACTGCCAGGGATCCAGGGGCAGCCACAGCTGCTCTGGGCACCCTGTGCCAGGGCCTGCCCACCCTCCCAGGGAACAATTCCTTCCCAATATCCCATCCAGCCATGCATTCCTGTCCCTCCAGGCTCTTGTCCCAGGTCCCTCTCCAGCTCTCCTGGAGGCCCTTTAGGCACTGGAAGGGTCCCCCCTGAGCTTTCCCTTCTCCAGGCTGAACATCCCCAGCTCTCCCACAGCAGAGGGACTCCAGCCCCTGGAGCATCTTCTAGTTTGGGTTGGAGTTTGCAAATCAGAGCTCAGTTGCAGACTTTGAGAGGAACTTCCCACACCCAGAGCGAGGATGTGTTGACTCACACCACCTTGCAGAGCCAGTGCCTTCCCATCTCCTGCCAGGGAAGCTGCTGACTCTGTCCATGCTGTTCTCCAGGTGGATCTCTGTAAATACGTGTCCGTCAATGGGGCAACGGCTCATCCCCACATTGAGAATGATGGCACAGTTTACAACATTGGGAATTGCTTTGGAAAAAACTTTTCCCTGGCCTACAACATCATCCGGATTCCTCCTCTGCAGGCAGGTCAGTCAATCCCATCTCTGAGCCAGCTGGGAAACTTTTCCCTAGTAAATAATTTCTTTATCCTTTAAATGAACTTTGTCATCAAGTTAGGTTTCTTTCAAGCTCCTTTAGATTTTTTTTTTTTTATGTTGCATTTAAACCACTTCCAGGTGGTTTGTAAATGATGACTTTTGTGTTAAAGGCAGAAATTTGCTGTAAGTACAGACTAAGTGTGGGTAACCTCTCACTTGTCCTGTTCCAGACAAGGAAGACCCCATCAACAAGTCGGAGGTGGTGGTGCAGTTCCCCTGCAGTGACAGGTTTAAGCCCTCCTATGTCCACAGGTAACATTCCATGGGGTCAGCAGGTCAGCTGGAACCAGGGGCTGGTTCTCACATGTAATCAGCAATGAAAACGAGGTGATTAACCAAAATCAGGGTAATTTTGGGCGATGATGCATGTGCTTAAGAAGAGCGACTCCATGGATTTTGTCCAAACTGACCCCAGTGAGCCTGATGTGCTCCCCTGCCTTTCCCAACAGCTTTGGGCTGACCCCAAACTACTTAGTGTTTGTGGAAACACCAGTGAAAATCAACTTGCTCAAGTTTCTCTCCTCCTGGAGCCTTTGGGGAGCCAACTACATGGACTGCTTCGAGTCCAACGAGACCATGGGGGCAAGTGTGGGGTCACCCCAAACTGGGCTGGACTGGGCAGCCAGACCTGGGCTGGGAGGTCCATGGTCTTGGCTTCACCTTCATTTCCCTGAGCCTAAGCCCAGCTCTGTGTGGTTTTCAGGTGTGGCTTCACGTGGCAGAGAAGAAGAAAGGCAGGCTCCTCAACCTCAAGTACCGCACCTCGGCCTTCAACCTCTTCCACCACATCAACACCTACGAGGACAATGGGTTCCTGATCGTGGACCTGTGCACCTGGAAGGGGTGAGTCCAGGGGTCCCTGGGCATCACAACTGCCCCTTGCACCAGACACGCCCTGGCACATCCTTCCTGCGGCCTCTGGCACTTGCATCAACCCATCTAAACATTCACACATGGTGACATGTAGACTATACAGCATGGAGCTCTCCAGAGGGGCAGGGAGCCTGTTTGACACTCATTTTCCAAGAAAAAATTATTTTTATCTTTTACTTACTTTTATCTTTAATAAATGTTAGTGACTGCTGAAGGGTTGATGCTATTCTGGCTCCTGGGGCTGCAATGAGCAGGGTGTGGGTGAGGCTTGAATGCTGCTCTTCATGTAAACACAGAAATGTGGCATCAAAGTGATGAAGCTCAACCCTGTGTTGGCTGCATATCCAGGACACCCTGAGCTGAGCTGATCCTGGCACAGAATCATAGAATTCCAGACTGGTTTGGGTTGGAAGGGACCATAAAACTCATCTTGTCCCACTCCCTGCCATGGTCAAGGACACCTTCCACTAGACCAGGGTACTCCAAGCCCCTTCCCGCGCTTGTGTTGAACACCAGGAGTTGCTGGGTTTTCCTGGCAGGGGCTGTGGTGCACACACAGCTCAGCTCTGCCGAAGAGCTGGACTGGGGCTTGTGTCACTTTGTTTGCCCAGAGAAGCTGTGGCTGCCCCTGGATCCCTGGCAGTGTCCAAGGCCAGGTTGGTCAGGGCTTGGAGCACCCTGGGATAGTGGAAGGTGTCCCTGCCCACGGCAGGAGATAAACTTTAGGTTCCCTCCCAACCCAAACCATTCTATGATTCCACTGACTTTTAGGCAAAAAACACCTCCACTTCACCCCCACTTGCAAAGCCCAGCTGTGTTTCTCTCTGTGATGCTGTTTTGTGCAGGTTTGAGTTTGTTTACAATTACCTGTACCTGGCCAACTTACGGGGCAACTGGGACGAGGTGAAGCGGCACGCGGAGAAGGCCCCGCAGCCCGAGGCCCGCAGATACGTCCTGCCCCTGAGCATCGACAAGGTACTGCAGTCTGCACCACTCCCTGCCAGGGCTCCTGCCCCATTGACTCCAAATTCAGTATTTTAATTAAGAGGGGAAACTTGAAGTATGGGCCTTCAGAGAAACTTTTTCTTTTCTTTAGCTGATCAGTGGTTTTCTAGTTTATTTGTATGGTTGCCAAGAGAGGTTGTGGCTGCCCCATCCCTGGCAGTGTCCAAGGCTGGGTTGGGTGGAGCTCTGAGCAACCGGTCTAGTGGAAGGTGTCCCTGCCCATGGCAAGGAAAATGAGATGAGCTTTAATGTCCCTTCCAACCCAAACTCTCTGATGACTCCATATGTTACCATTCATGGCAGAGCCTGAGGGGCAGCAGTTCATCCCAGAGCTGCTGATAGCATAGAAGGGAGCAGGCACAGCGCAAGCGTGTGTGGTTAAATCCTCCAGCCCTCGGTGTGAGGTCCCTGGAGCTGCCAGCCTGGCACAGACAGAGCTCTCTGGCTGGCAGCTGCTGGGTTCCTTTCCATGACCCTGCTCGTGGTGGCCGGCGGGTGGGCTGAGGGCTGCCGGGGATGCTGGTCAACCGAGCTGCTCACAGAGCTCACTGGGCTGTGGATCAAGTGAGAAGTGCAAGTCCACGTGGCAGTGCTTAATGAAACCTCTGAATGCCTTCAGGAGGGAGGAAAGTTGTGTTTAGGCTGAGGGACAGGACAGTTCTTGCAGCACTGCCAAGAACACGGCAGCAGTCGCCTCCTGCCGCTCGCTGAGGCTCTGCCGCGCATCGCCGCTTTCCCTGTTCAGTGCTGTTTGATACAGTTCTGTGCAAATAAACTGAAAATTTTCTCCAATGTCTTGGGTATTTCTCTTTGTCACAGGCTGACACAGGAAAGAACCTGGTCACCCTGCCCTACACGACAGCCACAGCGACGCTGCACAGTGACGAGACCATCTGGCTGGAGCCAGAGGTGATTTTCTCAGGGCCACGTCACGGTACAATGACACCCCAGCTCCCCCAGCCCACAGCAGCACAAGTGCTGCCTGCACACCGTGTCCCACTAATCCTCAGCATTTATGTATTTATTTTTCCTTGTAGCCTTTGAATTCCCCCAGATCAACTACGGGAAGTACGGTGGGAAGCCGTACACGTACACCTACGGGCTGGGGCTGAACCACTTTGTCCCAGACAGGGTAACTATCAGCCACCGGGGGATGGCTTCAATTTGGGGACAACAAAGAGTATTTCTGAGCTCTGGGGTTTTGGGTTTTCCCCACCTTTAGCTTTGCAAGCTGAACGTTAAAACCAAGGAGACCTGGGTGTGGCAGGAGCCGGATTCGTACCCATCGGAGCCGATCTTTGTTTCCCACCCCGATGCACTGGAGGAAGATGATGGTAATGCTGGTGGGGTTGGTGGCATTGGCATTGGGATTGGGAAGGGCTGTGCCAGCTGGCACCAGGCTGGCTGCAGGGCTGTGCCACAGCTGGGCAGGGCAGAGCCTGCAGGCAGCTCCTGGATGAGATGGGACAAGCGCTAACATTGGCAGTAAATTTCTGAGGAAACACAGCAAAATTAAAACTAGAACTATGGAATTTTTGGGTTGGGAGGGACCTTAAAACTCATCCCGTTCCACCCCCTGCCATGGGCAGGGACACCTTCCACTATCCCAGGCTGCTCCAAGCCTTGAATTTGGCCTTAGACACTTCCAGGGCTGGGACAGCCACAGCTTCCCTGGGCAGCCTGTGCTGTGTCCTGCCCTTGTCCCTCAGGATGGACGGTCACACACCACTCCCAGGACTTCCAGTGCCAGGGCTGCTCTCACCATGCCCAGCCCAGGTCAGACAGAGCCCACACCCAGCTGGGCCACACCCGTTGTGTTCTCACCTTGCAGGGGTGGTGCTGAGCATCGTGATCAGCCCAGGGGTGGGGCCCAAGCCTGCCTTCCTCCTCATCCTCAACGCCAAAGACATGAGCGAGGTGGCCAGGGCTGAGGTGGAGGTGATGATTCCCGTGACATTCCATGGGTGCTTCAAGAGAGTGTGACCACAGACAGCAACACCTGGCCCAGGCTTCTTCAGCTCCCAAAAGGTGCAGTCTCCATTTACAGGTGACCCAAACTCCTTCCACAGCCCTTTGCATTTGTGGGGCTGCTTAACTCAGATCGAGCAGTTCAGTCTTGTTGATGATTCTTCAAAATGGTTAATCAGGTATTTTTTAAAAGCACCCTTTGATATTATTTCCTGTTAAACCACAAGTTTGGGGTGGTAGAGAGGTTTTGTTTATACAAAATTAAACTTTGTAGCTGCAGCAGTGGGAAAGATGCTGAAAGAGCAGAGTAACCTCAGCACTTTTACACGTGGTAACATCGTGTACAACAGGCTGTGCTCTGTTAGACGATGGAGAATTTTTAGCCTATACTGAAGGATGATGGATTTAAATACCATCCTGGTCATTGCTGTAGTATCCTCAGAGCAATCCAAGCAGAGCCTTTCCACAGCTGCTTTGGGAATCCCAAGTGGGTGGCAAGGTAGAGTTCTGTTGTTCACTAAGGCTGCAAACTGCACACCTTCCCTTGTGTGTTTGCTCTTTTCCCTTTCTTTTGTCCAAGTGCAGTTCTTTGATTTCTGGATTTCATGTTAAAACATGGACATGAAAAAAATCAAGCAATTGTTACCCCTTGGGCTGACTTTGCTTCCTTAGAGTGCTACAGATGTTCAGCTTAATCCTTCCTTCTCCCAAAATAAACTTTCAGCTGATGTTAAAAGAGGCTACAGTTGAAAATAAAAATTTCCTGCTAGTAGATTTAAAATCTGGGATTCTTGTTTGTCTTCAATTGTTCAACATTTTTATTAATGGTATCAAAGAACTAGAAAATCTTTACACTCAGAGTTCTGACAGAGGGTTCTGGTTTGAGAGGGCTGCAGTTACATCCTGATGATGGGATAGGGACAGGGAGACACAGCCTGGGACTTCTTCTGTTCCATGATCTCCAAGCACTGGGCAATCACCTAATTAGAAACAAAAAAACAATAAACAATGAGCCTCAAACAAACAAAAAACCCAGTAAAACTCACTAGTTCTGCACTTACTTATTCCTTCTTTCTGTGAAACACTGAACACGGTAAAATGAACACTTCAACTCTCATATATTTTCCTGTGTAGCTCATAAAGTGGGAATTTTAGGGCTCTAGGACTACAAAAAACTTCTCTCCCATTGCTCTCCCATTATCAAAGCTCCCATAAACTCCATGAAAATATTTACCATCCACATAGTTCCATAAATATGTACCATATTTAGAAGGGTTGTGTTGTGATTTAACCCCAGCTGAAACCAGGACAGATTGAGATCTTCAAGTAAACAAACTTCAGAAGTGCAGAGAACATTTTTATTGCTAATAAACAATCTAACAAGGAAAAACACAAGAACAAAGGCAGCAGCTTTCAGAAAGAACCTAATGGAGGGAGCGATGTCTGCCAATTTCAAATCAGTAAAAAGGCAGGGAGGCATCCCAAATGTACACAGCAAATTAACAGCAGGAAGAGAAAATTACAAAAAGCAACATCATAGGATAAAAGGATGGAAACAAAAGGAATTCTGAGGAGCCTGAACTTCAAGGAGTGAAGATATGGGTAATTACATGGAAAAAAAAGGATTCAGATGCAGAATCAAATTCTGGTAAAGTAAAGGAGAGACTCAATGAAGAAATGCTGTGGTTAAGTAACCAGAATTCAAGAGAAACTTTTTGGATAAACTAAGGGGGAAGAGACAGGATGAGAATTAGAGAGAGAAATTCCATGGAGTGAGAAATGGCAGCCCCAGGTCTGGAATCAGGACATTGCCAACCTGGAGTGAGTCATGTTCTCCCCTTGTGAGATTGGAGAATAAAATGGCCTAAAAGGAAAACCCACCTTTCTAGTGTCTTGAGGTAGAATGATCCCATCATCCCAGAGCCTGGAAGAGGAGTAAAAGGCACTGCTTTCTTCCTCTAGCCTGGAGAGGGCAGAGAATAGAACAGACTTAAAAGCACAATAAAAACAGCAGAGCAGTGATAAAAAACCTACAGATGAAACAGGCAAATACCTCCATCTGAAGAGAATGGGCAGTGCTGCTGTTAAAATTAATCAGAAACCAGCAAATAACAGAGCTGCCCATTCTGCAGTAATGGGAAGATCCTAACAGAAAGACATAGAATTACATGGGAATTTAAAATATTTTTTCAGTAGATTCATGTTTGCTTCATTAGTCTGGGATGTGTTGCTCTGTAAGATGAACAAAAGTGGGTAATTTAACAATTAAATTCCTGTAAGGTTTATATTGCATGTCCTTACTTTGCCTTCAGCTGTTTCAGCTCCAATTCCTCTCCTGTCCAGTCCCCAGCTGGCGGGAAATGTCGAGAATCCACAAAAGCAACTCTTGCATTGGGCCAGAGGAACAGAAAGTTTGGACTGAATGATCTCCCACACTACAAGAAAAAAACCAAAGAACAGAACAAACTCACTGAGATGAATCATAAAAAGGTGTCTGTGGGATGGCACAGCCAAGGGCAGGGCAGAATGGAACACAGGTGGATTTGTAAAGCATTCATGACACAGGTCCTGCATCAGCACAGGCACCCTGTGCTCGGAACCACCACCATCCCCACTGCCTTCAGCAGTGCTATTTCAATATTTAATTTTGAATTCCAAGCACTCCCATGTTTAATTCTTCCATGTTTACTTTCCAGCAATCGCATACGGTGTTGCATTTCTTACTGAAACACGAGTTCAGAGCTCGAGTTACCCAGCGGTGTTTCAGACAAGCAGAGACACTTGAGCAGTGCCAGGTGTGTCCCCGAGCCCTGGGCTGGTGCCACCCGTACCATGACGTAGCTGTCACTCCCAAAACAGCCTCCAGTGACAATGGTTATTTTGGGAACAGCAGCACAGGCAACTGCAGCCATCATGGAGGCCTGAGCCTTCAGCCTGTTGGAATGAGCCTCTGCCTGGAATGGAAATAGGTATTTGAGATCCTTTAAGACTATATTCTAGATTCCCTTCACTCCCACCAAACTTGTATTTCTAAGTCATTAATTTTTTTACAATTCTGCAGAAACAGATCTGGAATCTACTGGATGTTTTACTCTCCCTAGCCCGGGACAAAACCTACTGTGCTTTACTGCCTTCGCTTTAAAAAGAGAAATAGCCAATTTTCTGGAGTGCAGAGTTATCAGAGGAATCAATAAACTGTATTTCAATGTCAAAAGCATTCCAAATTCCAAGTTTTCCAGCCTGCCTTGCTAACTGAACAGTATCACTTTATATCAGCATCCAGGCCTGCTTAAAATTCAAATCAGAATGTTCTGAAATCTTAGCAAATTCATAATCTTAGCAATCATTAGCAAAGTCATTACGAAGCTTCATGGTTTAAACCATCGAGAGTGGTTGAAAAATTATTTTCCTAACAGTTAATAAATTTTAAAAAGCACTAGAAGTTGCTTGAAATGTATTTTAATAAACTTGCCATACCTGTGAGATGCTTGCAGGCCCTGCTGGCTGTGGAGCAGTGTTTTGGAGGAAGAGGATGGGAATTTTCCTCTGGCCACAGAGCTGGACAAAGTGGCTGCCCTTGAGAGCAGCATCGTGAGCCAGCTCCCCATTGCTGGCCACTATCCCCACCAAGTGCCTACAGAACAAACATGGACAGTTGGACTCCATGATCTGAGAGGTCTTTTCCAACCTTAACAATTCCATGATTCTCCCTTTTGAACCCTAGAAATGATTGGAATGGTGTAAAACCTGCTGAGGACACAAAAGCTGTTGAGAAATGCATGCCCATCCATTTGGATGGTGACTGTTCCCTGCCATACCCTTCCACATGGCCAAATCCTGTCACTAATGTTGTTCCATAAGCAGCCTTGAATTCCTGCAATCTGCTCCCATCCACCAGACGGCTCAGAATCTGCAAAGGAACAGACAGACTTTACTGGAGAAACTGAAGTGAAAATAGGAGAGTTCTGCTAAAAGAATGCTCTGTTCAAACAGTAGCAGACCTGAGTTATGCAAGAGGAGCACAGAGGGTCTTTGGGTGACTTGCTAAATATTCAATATGCACCATAAAACCATCCAATTTGTGTTTGGTTTAATTACCAACTGTGTATTTTAAGACAAAGGCCAACTCCAAAATCATTTTAGTTTACAAAGCACAGTTGTTCCTGTGCACAAAAATGTAAAAAGGCAAAAGCAAACCCCAGTGTGTGCAGTTTCAGATTTTGTGCATAAGAAATGCTTGGTTCATACGGCTCATGCTTTCTTCCAACAGAGTTAAAAGTTGCTTTCAAAGCTTTCTACAGTCAATTCCCTCAAGTGCAGGGATTTACCACTGGAAAAGATACTGGATTCACATATTCGGAGACCAAATCTCGTGTAGAGCACAATGAAAACAGTGTGGGCAGCTCTGCATGTCTCTGCTTAAGCATTAGCACGTGTCCCAGCCTCAAACAAGTTTATTTTTAGCTGTGTTGTTTTTCAGTCAGTAATTTCACCATTTCTTTTACAAGACACAATCTTGAATACTTGGAAAAAGCCAAAAAGGCAGGGGAAGAGAAAACCAGATATTAACAGGGTGTATGTTCCCAAGGCAGCCAACACAGTGCAAGACATGCTGACATAAAGTATCTCAAAAAAGTGCATGGAAAAAAGATGGGCAGCACTGGCACAATCTGGGATTATTTTACCTCCAGCAGGATTTCAGGTTAAATATTTTCTATAGTCCCACAAAAAGGTTGCCATCCTGCTTTGTTGCAGGCTTAAGACAGGCTGGCAACAGATGAGGTAATAATTCAGAATAACAGCACCTGGAGCTGTGGGGTAGAGCAGAGGGAAGGATGCAGGAATGAAATCCCTGTTCCCTTACCAGTTTGACAGGAAGAGTACAGCCATAATCCAGTGGTGCCAGCCCCAGGAGCTCCTCAGGGCTGTACAAGGGACTGTCATGATCCCTGTCCTCCTCTGGCACTGGCTCACAGTTTAAGGTGGACACAACGTTACGAATGCACTCATAGGCCTCCTCTTCTGAGGGTGCAAAATGGTCAGTGCAGCCACTGACTCTAGGAGAGAGAGAGATTAATTAGCATTGAATTAATGAGTTCTGAATTCTGAGAGAAATGCCAAACCCTAGGAAAAAAGCTGAGACTCTCCAAATGCCCTGTGGAAATACTGTGTGATTTGGTTCTGTATGAATGAGCTGAAAGCAGTAGCCCCGTGGAATTTCTGTGCAGTCCAATCCCAAATCAAATTCACAGTAAGGAGAAGTCCTTCCTTGTGACTTTGGTGTTTATCTTTTCTTAAAGAAACACCTTTGAATTTATTTTCATGATGCTGTTGTTGCAAACAATATCAAAAGGGGAAATCAGGAGAAGGAACTTCAGGAATTATTTCAAAATAAGTGGTTGCAGCCAAGATATAAAGACAGGAATGTATTCCATGTAGCATAGCTGGGTTAAATATGTGTATTCTGGAAAACACTTGGAAAAGAGGAGATAGTATCCCTCCTCTATAACTACTCCCTGTGAGGCACAGGGGAAATGACTTGCCTGAAGTTGTTCAAAAAGTATGTGGGACAATAGAGATCCAAATCCAACCTGTCCAGTCCCTGTCTCACTCCACAAATAACCTCATTTTACTTCCATTTGACTGATTTAACCCAAACCCCTGAACTCGAGAAGGCAAACCAGTGTAACCACAGGTTCCACTCTTAGCCCTGATCTGAAATGCCAGTGGCACATCCCTTTAAAGCTGAGCATGCCAAATCATCTCCCTATTTTTGAGAATATTCCACATACTGTGAGTGAAGCCTGGCTCCTCCAAGGTCCTCAGGAGAGACATCTTCCCCCGTGGCAGCTTTCACCAGGGGTGGCCCAGCAAGGAACAGTGTCCCAATTTTATCTATGATCACAGATTCCTCGGCCATGGTGGGCACGTAGGCACCTCCAGCCACACAGGAGCCACACACCACGGCCACCTGAGGGGACACAAACCACAGCCGTGCTGGACAGGGGACAGGAAAGGCAAAACCAAAGCCCAAAGTTGTTTCAGAAATGCAGAAAGCGCTAAATCCCAGTTTGGAGAACAAACCAGAGACAGAAATACCAGCAGGAACAAGATTTACTACACATTTGCACCTTTCCTACACCCCCTTGCACTCCCCATGCCACGGTACCTGAGGGATTCCCATGGCAGACATGATTGCCTCATTGTAGAAAATCCTGCCACCGTGCAGCTTGTCAGGAAACAGCTCTGCCTGAGGGACAGGGAAAAGAAAAAGGGATTTTTAATATTAACTATGAAAACTGATGGTTCCTCTTCACTCCATTCATTGCCAAACACACCAAAACTTACACTGGGAAGGTCCCCATTAATAATCACTCCTGAACCTTTCATATACGGCGTTCACTGTGGTATTTATTCCTTTATACATTGTCAAATCCCCCCAAAATACCCATGGGCTTTGAAAGCGGAGGTTAAATTTTGTGATTTTTTCTGAAATCAATATATTCTACACAAACTGACTGTAAATGTGGAGAAGGGAAGGGTGGTGGTTCTACTTTATCTGTGAAATGCCTTCAGCAGTTTCCTTTTCTTCTTAGTTTTGGATACAATTCCAGGTAAAAACTTTTCCTGTGTGCTTGCCCTCAGTGTGCAGAGAGAACACCTACGGTCTCCATGAGAGGATGATCTCTGCATTTTGCAAAAGATCCTGTTCAAATTCTTATTTTGCAGTCAGAATTGCAAAAACCCCACTCTTAAAGGCCACAGAGCTCAGTGCATCACTGGCACAATACACTGGACAATAAAACACAGAATACTTTAAAGATTGTGAAGTGAAAATAGACACCTCACACCGTGCACTCATTTACTAAAGACACAAAGGCACTTCAGCACGCTCACTGGAGTTTCTGATCCCTGATTAGGCGGGAGATGCGAGATTAGCCCAAGTGATGAAATAAATACTGCAATTTTCTGCTCTGCAGAGGTGCCAGCAGTACCTGCAGGGGTAGGAAGGCTCCCCCGCTGTCCACGAGGTGCACAGACAGCAGCCTGTTCTCCATGGCAATTTCCTGAGCTCTTAATTGTTTTTTCACTCCAATTGGGTAAATTGTTCCTCCTTTCACAGTGGCATCACTTGCAATGAAGACACACCAGACCCCACAGATTTTGCCAATTCCTGAAAGTGGTACCACAGATATTTATCAGGACTCTCTAAAACAACAGATAAAACAAGGGGGGGCAAATTTTTTCAGGAGTTTTTTTCAGTAATGCTACATCAAGAAGCTCCAAATTAAATTGAAAATATCACACAGGGAAGAAATCTACCCTCTTCTCTGAAATAACAGTATTTTTAAAAATAATCTAAATGACAGAAGACAGAACCTCAAGTAAATTTACTTACTTCTGGTGACAATGTAACAAAAAAAAATACACTGTGACTCCCAACCCTTGAGATAAAAGGGAAGGCAATTAAAAATTACCCCTATAAAACTGAAAAATATAACAATCTGTGATGAAAAAAAATAGGTTTTCATACTGTTCTTCTAGTTACTTTTTAAACTGGAACCGCTCTTCAAAATGCAATTTCACTGATATTGAATGAAATTGAATTTCCTTGAATTTCAATGAAATTGCATTTTGAAGAGCTGTTCCAGTTTAAAGGGACAATGTTTGCATAGAAAATGCAATTGTCTACGATTTGAAAAACACTTCAAAGTGTATGTCACAGCTCCTGTTTCTCACAGTAACTTTGTCCCCTCTCCTTCAAGAGGCAACAGCTGATTTGACACATCACCCTACATTTACTGAGACGAAAATCAGTAACTGGTAAATAGAATAAATTACTAAATCTAGAAGAAATGAAATAATTTTTTTTAAAGGTTTCACCCAGATTTCCCAGAATAACAATACAGCAGTGGCTGAACTCTTCCCTGTTGGGAATAAGAACTGGATAAAACTAGTGTTCACTTCTCTTAGGAAAGCACTTAAATACTAAAATATCCCATTAACTTTATTCCACGCATCTTTTTCCTCCCGTTTTCCTTTCCCAGTCCCCCCAGCACTCCATTGCCAGGCATTACCCGTGAGGCAGCCGGCAGCCGGGACATCCCCGTAGGGCATATCCAGCCCTGCCAGCGGGGACAGCTCCAGGAAATCCCCATCATCCAGGAGCAGCCTCAGGCGCTCCCGCACGAACAGCTTCTTGTTGCGCTGCGTGTGCCGCAGGATGGCGTTTTCTCCCCCTCCTTTCTTCACCCTCTCGAGCAATTCCGAGTATCTAATGGAAAAAACGAAGTTTCGGTTCACGGGAACAAAGCTGTGGGGTGCGGTCACACGCTGGAGGGGAGCGATGGCTTCCAGAGGGACCCGGACGGGTGGAGAGGTGGGGCTGGAAGAACCTCAACAAGGCCAAGCGCAGGTCCTGCCCCCAAGGACAAACACAGGCTGGGGGAGAATGGATGGAGAGGAGCCCTGCGAGGATCTGGGGCGCTGGTGGATAAGAAGCTCAACCTGCCCTGTCCAGAGGGGGCCCCGGAGCTGCTCCAGGGCTGGAGCCCCTCTGGAGCCAGGCTGGGAGAGCTGGGGGTGCTCACCTGGAGAGGAGAAGGCTCCAGGGAGAGCTCAGAGCCCCTTCCAGGGCCTAAAGGGGCTCCAGGAGAGCTGCAGAGGGACTGGGGGACAAGGCATGGAGGGACAGGACACAGGGAATGGCTTCCCAGTGCCAGAGGGCAGGGATGGATGGGATATTGGGCAGGAATTGTTCCCTGGGAGGGTGGGCAGGGGCTGGCACAGGGTGCCCAGAGCAGCTGTGGCTGCCCCTGGATCCCTGGCAGTGCCCAAGGCCAGGCTGGACATTGGGGCTTGGAGCAGCCTGGGACAGTGGGAGGTGTCCCTGCCATGGCAGGGGTGGCACTGGATGGGATTTTAGGTCCCTTCTGACCCAAACCACTTTCCTTACAAGCTACCCTTTAGCAGGTTGAACTTAAATATATTGCCCAGTTTTCACACAAATGGCATGAAAATGAAGATAAATTCACATTTCCAGATTAAGCAAACATTTCACTTTTGTTATCCAAAAACTGTTTAATAAAGCCAATAATATAATATATAATAATGAGGCTATCATAATGTGCCTGTCCTAATTCAGCATGAACCTCCATGCTCCAACTACTCCAGGGAAGAATCCAGCCAAGAGCTTCCTCTGTCAGTTCATGCAACAAATTTATCTGACAAAAATCATTAACTGGGAAGTAGAATAAATTACTAAATCTGGAATATAGACTAAAAGCAGAGAACACTGCAGTGTCACAAGGAGGAAGTGATTACCCAGTGTCATTGTCAGGGCAGCACTACGTATAGGTAAAAAAACTGAATAAACTGTAAACAAATGTGGTATCTCAATTTTGGTCTTAAATAAACCAAGGTCTTCCTTTATTTCAAAGACGTTTTTCCCCCCCAGATGCATCACCTTTAACTGTAAATGTTGTTTGACACAAAGACTCACACAGCACTTTGTGTGTGACTCTGTGATCTGAGTGCAGCTCCCCGCACGCTGTGGAGGTTGGAAAAACTCCGGAGGACAAAGCTAAGGATTTTAATCATGTTCTCAATGCCACCACAGGAGGGCACAGTGTGTTTTCCAAAGCTTTGCTTCCAGCTCGTGGATCACTCCCCTGAACAAAGGCCTTCGCAATTTTGCCATCTGATCTTTCAGGACAAACACATAAAACACATTTTCCTGTTTTATCCGTAAATCATGATGGATTGCAGCACCCATCCCCTACTCCGTCAGGAGCGTGTGAGTCACCATTTACGTCTTTGCATTCAAAATGCAACGTGAAACAAATGTTAGGAAGGTCTGGAAAAAGTATTTCTTAGCAATATATGCAAAACAACACATGGCGCTATTTTAAATACAGTTTGCACCTCGATTTGGGTATTTCAGTCAACACTTCACAGACCCGTTTGTGCTGGGAGAGACCTTAAAGCTCATCCGGTGCCACCCCTGCCATGGGCAGGGACACCTTCCACTGTCCCAGGCTGCTGCAAGCCCCGGCCAACACTGGGGCTTGGACAGCTTGGACACTGCCAGGGCTGGGGCAGCTACGTTGTTCCATGGGGCAGAAGTGCCCGTAAGTGACTCTCACACCACGTTACAAGTAGCAACACCTTTAAAACCCCACAAAACCGGTTTATTACCTTTTAATCACAGCTTCGCTGTTCCTTAAATTCGCTTCAAACACATGTCGGTACACGGCGGGGACACGTCCGTCTAGAACCGGGAATGCTTTGGGATGCCGCCTGGATTTGGGTTTATTACTTACAAATCGGCGCGGAGGCAGGTGCTGTGTCCTTCCCCAGCCCTGTCCCGGCAGCGGCAGCTCCCGATATTCCCTCTGGAGCAGGAGGATCGGAGTTTTCTCCCGATATTCCCTCTGGAGCAGGCGGGTCAGGGGCTGCAGCGGCGCGGAGGGGCCGGGGCACCGCCGGCCCAGGGCGCACAGCGGGGCCGGGCTCCACATCGCCCCGAGAGCTGAGGGACAACGAAGGGCGTTCAGTGACGGGAATTACAGCGTGGATTCCCTCGGCGGGGGTCGTGAGGGGACACCCCCGGTCCCTGCCCTGCCATAGGGGTCGTGAGGGGACATCCTCTGTTCCTGCGGGAGACCTGAGGGGACACCCTGACTCCAGTCGTGCCACGGGGGTCGTGAGGGGACCCCTCCGTTCCCGCCCCTTCGCGGAGTCGTGAGGGGACATTCCCGATCCCACTTGGCCGCGGGGGTCGCGAGGGGACATCCTTGTTCCCGCCCTTTCGCGGGGTCGCGAGGGGACATCCCTGTTCCCGCAGGGGACATGAGGGGACAGACACCCTGACTCCAGCCCCGCCACGGGGCTCAGGAGGGGACACTCCCGGCTCCGGTCTTTCCGCGGGCGTCGTGAAGGGACACCACTGGTTCCCACCTTGACACAGGGGTCGTGAGGAGACACTTTGACTCCGGTCGGTCGTGAGGAGACACCCTCCGTTCCGCGGGGGCCGTGAGGGGACACCGCCGCTGCCTGCCGTGCCATGGC